>VUQS01069510.1:0-22860 GCA_015108495.1 Heterochromis multidens
CGTCAAACCCTGAAGGAGATGGACTAGAAGACCACACAGAAACAGCAGAAGATCACACTGGGTGCCACTCCTGTCAGCTAAGAACAGGAAACTGAGGCTACAATTCGCACAGCCTCACCAAAATTAGACAATAGACAAGTGGAAAAACATTCTTGGTCTGATGAGTCTCAATTTCTGCAACAACATTACAGCAAATTCTGCAGGGTCAGAATTTGGCAAAAACAACATGAAAGCATGGATCCATCCTCCCTTATATCAACAGTTCAGGCTGGTGGTGGTGTAATGGTGTGGTGGATATTTTCTTGGCACACTTTGGGTCCCTTAGTACCAAGTGAGCATTGTTTAAACACCACAGCCTACCTGAGTATTGTTTCTGACCATGTCCATCCCTTTATGACAACAGAGTTATCCTGCTTCCATCAACATGGACCAAAATATCTGAGAGATGTTCCAGCGCATTTGTTTTATCTATGAAGAATTAAGGCAGTTCTGAAAGCAAAAGGGGGTCCAACCTGATACTAGCAAGGTACACCTATTAAAATGTCCGGTGAGTGTTTATAGTAATCATTAATTTTCAGAATAAATTTAATGGTAATCGGCTCAGTAGTCTCACTAAAGGTTAAGCAAGCATCACCAGGTTGAATATCTATAGAAATGATGTGTTTTATCTCTTTATTGTCAGATGAAGGGATATAAGATAAAGCCTGTGTCCATAAAGTCCATATAAGTGTATCATTAACAGGATATCTCTATTTCATATAGGATATCAAATAGAGATATCCAAATATCCTATTTTATATAGGATAACTGGCAAAAACACACTGTAAATTTACTTCTTGCACTGTTGATAAAGTCTCTTTCACATGATCAGGTCGACTTTTTTTTTTTTTCAAAATATGTTAAGTGTATTAAGGCATTTTGGATAAGGGTATTATAACACAGGAATGTGCACAAACACATATAAAAATATAAGACATATCATGATGGAAACACCCGCACAAAATGCATGTCTCACAATATTACTTCAGCCTTTCTAGATTTTCAAGCATTTCACCTCTATCATTATAGTGGAGGTCACTCTGACCATCCACCCTGTCTTTTTCTCCATCATGCCACAGGAAATCAATGCCAAATGCTCACATCTCCAATTTTAATAATTAAGATCCCTGTGGCACAGTCAAAGCCTAATTGCATAACATTACATTAATAAAGATGACTGTGTCCCAACCCTTTACATCATTCAAATATGTTGTAAAATGCTGATGCATGCCTTAGCTCTGAGAGATAAAGTAAGTATTTGTATTTTATTGAGACAGTGAAGTATCACTATATCACCATGGTAGCAGTTTAATTTTAAAAAGCGAGTGGATTTGTATTGGTTGGTTTTATTGCCTTATCTGAATAAGTTACCCCACCACAGGCACAGAACAGTCTGATGTTCTCATGATGAGCCTTAATGACTGGCCATAGTAGGCTTGAGATCAAAAAGTATTCAGCTCTTTGCAGTCCAGGCCCCATGGCTTTATATCACATGTCTGTTTGAGGGGCTTTTGAAATCAACAGTGCTGCAGGAAGCCAATATTTAGGAAAGCAGGATCACAATTTAATCACAAAAAACAAATAAATATTGATTTTGTTGATTTAGATAGTAAGACAGAGATAAGAGGAAGATATCCTATTGATCCCTGTAGGGAAGCTCATTGCATTTGCCTATCCTAGACTTTAGGAGCAGTCAGTAGCTATTGTGCGGCACATGGAGACCTACATTTGCTGTAAAACAGCACCTTTGTCTTGGGGCACAGTAATGAGAGAATCTAGCATGTTTTTAATGGCTTTAGAAACCAGAGATCCTGAAAGGAACCAGTGCAAGAGTGCTAGCCACTAACCACAGAGTTGAACACTTCCTAGTGCATGCGCTTGCATCAGCATCAGCATGTTGTGCATGTGTCATGCAGACACTTTTCCCGGTCTTCTATGAATCATCATTCATATCCAGTAAACACACACACACACACACACACACACACACAGAGAGAGAGAGAGGAGAGGCTTTCTAATCTGCATCCAATCAATAAATTGATCCAAAAAGATTCATTAACAGGGGCCAATAATGCTGACAAAGTTAACCTGCCACTGAACTGTATACATAAGTCGAAATTAATTTATTTAGATTTTATACATTGAAGGCATATACTGGACAAATAAGTGTCAATCTACCATAAAGGATTTTAACAATGCAAAATCATTTAAGGACGCAAATTGCATTTGTCCACAGCTACAGTCACCTGCATGTGTTCAGTGCCTTGCAGGAAAAGCAACTACTACAAATCTGCACAAAAGTACAATTTGAAGTATGTATATTATTTTCTATATGTGTGGTTTCATACTTTTACTTGACTACAGGTTATGATAGTTAGGATAGGTTAATACTCACACAGGGTATTTTTTTGCATTAGGTACTTTTACTTTTCATGCAATTAATCTTTTTTGTTGTCAAATTAAGGACTTTAACATGTGAGTATTTTTCAAGCATGGTATTCATACTTTTGTTTAGGTACAGTAAATGATCTAAATGAATCACAACCATAAAGCAACAACCTTCCATGAACTACAGTTCTGCCCTGCTTTGTTCTCAAAGAGTGGGACCTCATTATGTGGATCCTTGCCATGTGTCATAATGTAATTATCATGCTTGTGACAAAGAAAATCATGCCATGTCAGCTCAAATAGCCCAAAGCTGTCTATACATAGCTGCTACAAGCTTATGCGTGTCCATATCAGTCAAATCAATTATTGGCTTTTCACTTACACAAAGAATGAATGATGAGATGTTTTTAAACACTGAAAGTAAGGACTGCAAGTAACCACCACTTCTCAATAGTTAAAAACCAAAAAAAAAAAAACATGTTACAGTATTTTAAAAGCAGTAATGCTCTAAATTAAAGGTTTTCACATGAGAAGAAAAGATCCTTTCAGTGAAGGTGAGCAGGTGTTTCGGATGACAGATAATCTGCCTCAAACTGATCGCCCAGGAGCCAGAAAAACCTCAGTTCTCACTCCTGCTGAAGCTCCTGTTGATTCTGCATGTGTGTGTTCATGTGTGTGTAACAGAGATCAGTACAGAGTTAATGCAGGCTGTTCTGTTGTCATCTCCTGATAAAACACAGCATGAAAATCACAAAACCACATAAGCCTCTTGTGTCCTGAAGTGATCGAGAGACAAACACATACCACACACGGACAAAAAAATACTGTTTGCACTTCTATCATTTAAATGATCATCATGCATGAAGACCAGATAATATAGCTTAAAGTGGTTTTCCAGTTTTCTTGAAAGGTGCAACTGATGTTATACTTTCACTTTTTTCCCCCAAAATTTGACCTGTTTGAGTGTCACAAACGCCTCATCAGTTACAACCATTAATCAGTCAAATGGATTCTCTTTTTACAGTTAGCTCAAATCATTTCTAGGGTCACAGAGGTCTCTGCAAGATGACTAGATGACTTAACAACTGATTGATGCAGACTGGCAGTTAACAGATATCCAACTTCTATGTTGGTCAATAGACATTTACATATCTCCAAAAAGTAAAGCCTCCTCAAGGCAAACAGCACATCATCTTCCACTGAGTTATTTATATAATCCATGTAGTCCTGTGGAAAACACTGGCTGGTCCATTACACAGTAATAGTTTGTGGCTCTGTGTGGTATAAATGAGATCTCAGTGTGTCCTGAAGTCATGGAAACAAGATAAAACTGGTAGAAACCTTAGTAATAATGGGAATGAGAGCTTATGTGTTTCAGTGTGTGTGCCCGTGTGAAATCCCGCTGCTCAGCCCTGCAATTAGCTGCTGTGTGTGCCTGTGTGTATGCTTGAAAGTAATGCCTAGAGATGCTGTTAACACTTCATCTGTTGCCATAACAACTGCAGCAGGCTCAGTGTTGGCGAGCTGGCTCACTGACTGACTGGAGGGCTGTGGGCTGGTAAACAAACTTCAGGACTGATCTTCTGATGTGGAGGCGAGGTCACTGATTTACTGCCTGATGCACTGACTGATGACTGGACAGACTGTGTGAACAATTTAGTGCAAGATTTTAAGATAAATGGTAACAGTTATTGCCAAAAGTTACTCTTCCTGAGCAAAGGCAACTTTCTGAACACGCAGAAGAAAGCGACACAAGCAATTTTTCTGATCTACTGTAAAATACAGGTGAAATAGTCTCAGTGGTTTAGTAGTGTAGGCCTATTTCTCAGTGAAGTGGCTGGTGGTTGAGCAAAAGAAAATATCAGCATAATATGTTAAAACAAACCTATCTTTCTATAGTGACGTCCTGTACTGTGAAAGGCCAGTGGCTGACCGATTTGGTAGAACGACATGCCTTATGAGGCTATCTTTTTAATCCTGACACCTAGTGGTGAGAATGTGAAATTGCATTTTAGTGACGCAACAAAAACATGATAAAGTTAACCTGAGGAAAGAATATCACCTTGGAAAAAAAAAAAAGCATTTTTCAGATATCTCCAGATTATCCCCGCAATTACTTTGAACATAACATTAGAAATAAAACAGACCTTGATGACCCAGTATTGAAAATATTTGCTGGTTCTCTAGAATTTATAAGGGCTTTTTGACAAAATAAATAAATAAAATAAATAATAATAAATAAATAAATAAATACATACATACAAAATAGAAATAGAAATAGAAAACATAGGGTAATTTTTCAATATAAGATGAGAACTGGCAGGGTGTATGTAAATTCCCACAGAAATGCACAAATTCTCATGTATGGCGAGAATTTAGATGGAAATGTTTAATTCGGTTATTTGGTTATTTAACCCATTTTGCAGGAGGAGATACTAAATGTTAGAGGCAGTGTGTGTTTCAGGAAGCCAGTCACTGACATATATTCTGGGAATACCCAGTGATAAGGCCCTTCTGGGCAGAAATTCACAAAGCGCTAAACAAAAGCATACTTAATACTGGTGTCCTCTTGCAGTTTTCACTCAGTCTTAAGAAAATGTATTTATTAAATTGTGGGATAAGTGGGTCAAATATGTCAGGGCTATACAACCAGATTTCGTAGAGGTGTTAAGTGAATAACTGTGTGATTTTTTTAATTTTCCCTCTTCTTTAGCAAGTTTTTCTCTTTCCAAACTCCCTCTGACAAACTCTTCATTACTTTATGTGTGCACTTTATCTTTCCCACAATATACAAAGTTCCCATATTTTGTAAAACTCCATGGGCGGCAGAGGATATATTTGCCTTGTAACATAAACTGCGGACTGAAAATAAAGAAATATATATTTTTTTTAAAAACAAAGGAACTAAACATCAAGGAGATTAAAGAAAAATAAATATAAAAATACATCACTTATGTCAAAAATTTCGAGAAATACCCCCAAACTTATGAGCTTTCTTAAGATTAATAGTCATTAAAAAGAAAGAAAGAAACAAAAATATGTAAAATCAAAAACGTATTCATTTCTGAGACAAATTTGAATGCACGTAGATAAAAAATAAATAAATAAAAATAAAAAAAAAGGATGACTAACAGATCAAGCGGAACTGTTGTTTACCGGAGGGTCGGACGCTCCGTGGATGTGACACACTCGCTTCACTCGGTCCAATCAGAAGAAGCAGCTTCCTCACGTAATTCCGTACATGTGACGAACTGTCATGGAAGCCTCCTCGCTCATATCCTAACTGTAAAGACTCCGACTGAGCGCGGATATCTTTGTTGTTTGCTGGTTAAATATGAGGTATTTTCTCCGGCTGGGGCGCTCGTTCGCCCGCCTTCATGTCCGTTTATGTCACCAGAGTGTTTACAGCCGCCATACCAACGCCTTCAGAGTGGGAGTGGACCTCGGAGAGAAGTGAGTGGACTTTCCCAGCTTCCAGTCTCAAGAGTGCATTATTATATGCAGTGACAGCACTGACAGTAGTTCAGTGTCACTGACAGTTTCGTGTATTGTGTGCTTGTTGTTTTCGTAGGAAACTTGAAATCTCGTCAGGGAGATTTGCCAGATTTGCTGATGGATCTGCTGTAGTACAGGTACACAAATCTCTGATTTTGTCTTAGCCTTTTGCTTCTTTGTGCGTTGTTTCTATTTCTGCTTCTGTCTACTGCTCCTCCTTCTGCTGTGGAAAATCATTATGCAGCAGACACAACTTTCTTAGTTAAAGATCTTTATTACAAAATAGCAAAGCATGGGCCATCAGCAAGACAAAGTGAGGACTGGAGGCATACAGAGAATTATCACTTTTGTACAGGAATCCTACCAAGAAAGCATCCATACAACTGGTAGCAACCAGTTTGTTTGACATTATGTCCTGTGTCCATGGGTTTCCCTGAAATCTCGTTTCCCCAGAACATATCAGCACAGTACGATGATACAGCTTTCTCAGTTCAGGCAGAGAGAGAGAGAAAGCTGAAGGTGGCATGTTCAGTTTTGGTATTAAGTCAAAGAAATATTCTGTGTACAATAATATACAACAAAAGGCAACATGTTTTCTCTTTCGGACAATAAAATGTCCTATAGTTTTCTATTATTTTTGCCAGAGAGACTAAATTAGTGAATCAACTGGGGAAGATTGTGTCAACATTTTATTAGTTAGTCAAATAATCAATCAATAAATAAATGGAAAAGAAAAACATCTAGATTAAAATGCTGTGGAGCCTTCCAGAAAGAATACTGAACTTGTGTTTGTGCTAGTTTAATTATCATTTATTTGGTATTACAAAATATCTGCATGTTGAGAACTTTTTAAAAACACATAGAAAATACAGATAATAATGCTGAACCTATGCTGAGGCTCTTTTTGCTTGAGTTCATATGTTCAACTCGTTATTCACGTCTGTGGCTGTTTATTTAAACAGACTGAAGAAGACTTATGAATAAAAAGAAAAAGTTGTGCTGTGGGTTTAAACAGTGACCTCTCCCACCTTTTCCTTTGCCTGTAGCTGGGCGATACCTCTGTGATGGTGACCGCTGTGAGCAAAACCAAACCTTCTCCTTCTCAGTTCATGCCGCTTGTGGTACGTGTCCACGTTTTATTATTTGAATAATACTTGAATTATTTGAATTTGGGCAAAGATTCAGACCTTATGAATCCTCAATGAAAGGAGCTATTTATTGGTTTTCTAGTGATTTTAATATCTACCTCAACTGACAGGTGGACTACAGACAGAAAGCAGCAGCTGCTGGTCGGATTCCCACCAACTACCTGAGGCGAGAGCTGGGCACCACTGACAATGAAATCCTCACCAGCAGACTTATTGGTGAGTCAATAAGATATCTGTTGTTATACGGTGTGTATAACATTGTAGTGGGTCTTTGTTGTATTTTAAGTGCGTTTAACTTGAGTGCTTTGACTAACTTTAATGTTTGTGTTGCTTAGATCGGTCGATTAGACCGCTCTTCCCTCCTGGTTATTTCTATGACACTCAGGTAAGTTCAGTTTTAAAGAGTTTTCACTATTATGTGGTGATGGTGTTGCCACATTTTGTTTTTTCTTGCACAACGGTGATATTCTTGTATGGCTGTCTTCCATTTTGTCTTAATGTATGTTCACTCCTGAAGATCCTCTGTAATCTGCTAGCAGTCGATGGTGTTAATGATCCAGATGTGCTGGCTATTAATGCAGGTGAGGTAAATCTCAGCTATAGAGATTTTTTTTTATAGAGCATAGCGTTTTTGTTTATATTTTGTTTTATATCCTTGGGTAAAACATTATATTCTTCCATTAAAGCTTCTGCTGCCCTGGCCCTGTCTGACATCCCCTGGCACGGACCAGTAGGTGAGAAATGTGCATGTTTTGTTTTATTGACCTTAAATGCTGGTTTTCACTTCACTTTCAGTTCCTGGGACATTATTGGTTACTTCCAGCTTGGAGCTACTTATGTTATTGTGTGTGTGCAGGTGCTGTGCGTGTGGGCATGGTAAATGGAGAGTTGCTGGTCAACCCCACGAGGGCAGAGATGGCTTCTAGCAGTCTTAACCTGATAGTGGCTGGAGCTCCCAGCAGTCAAGTGGGTAAGTTAGTAATTGGTATGTGATAACCAGCAGGGTAACATAGTAACATCTCAGATTGTGGATTTTTTTTTTTTTTTTAAAGATCTAAATCAGTTAAAATGTAACAAAACCTGTTCATGGGAGCACAGTCAGAGGCTTTAGAATTACCTTCCTGAGGAGATAAGGGTTGCAGAATCATTGACTTCTGTATTTATTCAGCTTCTGAGTAGCTTTTGTTGACTGCTACTTCACAAATGTTTGTTTTTTTGTTTGTTTTTAAAGGTGCTGTATGAAATGAGGTTATTACAGTTTATTTATCAGCCTATGCCTCTCTTGGATAGCGTCATATAGCTCATGTTTCTCTGTGTCTGCCAGTGATGATTGAGGCGTCAGCTGAGAACATGCTGCAGCAGGACTTCTGCCATGCTGTAAAAGTGGGAGTGAAACACACACAGCAGATCATACATGCCATCCAGCAACTGGCACGAGAGCAGAAGGTGACAAAGCGCACCCCAGTCAAGATGTTCTCAGCCCCAGCTGACATAGTGGAACATGTTCAGAAGTAAGAACACAGCTCAAACTGAGAGAGATGAAGGGAAGGGGTGCTGGGTATTAAACAATGTATTTTGATATGATTTAATAAATAATAAAACAATATAACCTTGAGGTAAGGGTAATGAGTTCACTTAAAGGAGAGCATGATGAAGCAATATCTTAAAACTGAGTGACAAAAATAGGACTCATATTGTTATGGCTCTCAGTAATGACATGCTTTTCTTTGTTCCTGTTGCAGAATATCTTCTGAGAGGATCTATGCTGTTTTTACCAATTATGCTCATGACAAGGTAAAGCCTACCATCTTTAATCAGCCTACTGCTTCAGTTTATGTATTACAGAAGTTTATTTAAATAACAGTAATAATCTCATCATAATCTTCTTAGATTTCAAGAGATGAAGCAGTCAACAAAATTCGGCTAGAAACTGAAGAGGAACTAAAAGGTATAACACCTTCAAAGTTATGGTGCATGGAAAGAATTTTAAGTTATGTTCCAGATGTTGCTGTTATGTTTCAGTTCAATCACTGTTAATTGATGTCTTCAATTTATAGAAAGATTCCCTCAGGCTGAGCCTTTTGAAGTTATTGAATCCTTTAACACTGTGAGCAAAGAAATCTTCCGCAATTTAGTGCTCAATGAGTACAGGAGGTAAGCACTTTCTGTGGTGGGTGTATATTCTAATGTCACATCATGTGGGTTTATAAATTATGCAGACATTATGTTTTCCGTTTTGTGTATTTAGGTGTGATGGAAGAGAGCTGACTAGTCTAAGAAATATTTCTTGTGACGTAGACCTATTTAAGCCGCTGCATGGCTCGGCTCTGTTTCAAAGAGGACAAACACAGGTATGCTAAAGCACAAAAAAGAAATCATAAAACAGAAATCATAGTTCGTTTGGAAAATAAGTTTTGTTTAAAGTAGAGTGCCACTGTTACCAGTTACCAGTCTGTGTTTAAAAATTCCTCTAAATTGGAAAAAATCCTGATAAAGTCTAATGTTGCCAGTAACAAACTCATTCTCCTCTGCTCCTTGTAGGTGCTGTGCAGTGTCACATTTGATTCCCTGGAATCCAGCATCAAAGCAGACATTATTACTACAGCTTTGAGGTAAAACAATCAGAGAACATGGAACCACATAATCGTCATGTTTATTTGTTTTTCAGTGGCAGTGCACATTTGTCGTCATTACTGTTAATGTGTCAGTGTTATTCAAAAGGCTAATTTTCAGCTGTTGTCCCTTGGTCAGATGTTAAGTTAGTCATGTAAACAAGAGTAAAACAGGAGAAATGCTATCTACAGTGCATCCGGAAAGAAGAGAAGGGGCTTAGTCAGGGGGGTGACCAAGAACCCGATGGTCACTCTGACAGAGCTCCAGCGTTGCTCTGTGGAGAGAGGAGAACCTTCCAGAAGGACAACAAAAGGATTTCTGCAGCACTCCATCAATCAGGCCTGTATGGTAGAGTAGCCAGACGGAAGCCACTCCTCAGTAAAAGGCACATTACAACCCAACTGGAGTTTGCCAAAAGGCACCTGAAGGACTCTCAGACCATGAGAAACAAAATTCTCTGGTCTGAAACAAAGATTGAACTCTTTGGCCTGAATGCCAAGCGTCATGTCTGGAGGAAAGCAGGCACCGCTCATCACCTGGCCAGTACCACCCCTTCAGTGAAGCATGGTGGTGGCAGGATCATGCTGTGGGGATGTTTTTCGGCAGCAGGAACTGGGAGACTAGTCAGGGTCAAGGGAACGATGAATGCACCAATGTACAGAGACATCCTTGATGATAACCTGCTCCAGAGTGCTCTGGACCTTGGACTGGGGCGAAGGTTCACCTTCCAAAAGGACAACGACCCTAAGCACACAGCCAAGATTACAAAGGAGTGACTTCAGGACCACTCTGTGAATGTCCTTGAGTGGCCCAGTCAGAGCCCAGATTTAAACCAGATTAAACATCTCTGGAGAGATCTGAAAATGAATGTGCATCGACACTCCCCATCCAACCTGATGGAGCTTGAGAGGTTCTGCAAAGAAGAATGGGAGAAACTGCCCAAAAATAGGTGTGCCAAGCTTGTAGCATCATGCTCAAAAAGACTTGAGGCTTTTACAAAGTATAGAGCAATGGCTGTGAATACCTATGTACATGTTATATTTTTGTTTTTTATTTTTAATACATTTGCAAGAATTTCAAGCAAACACACTTTATTTTTCGCTTTGTCATTAAGGGGTATTGTGAGTAGAATTTTGATGTGAAAAAGGAATTTAATCCATTTTGGAATAAGGCTGTAACATGACAAAATGTGGAACAAGTGAAGTGCTGTGAATACTTTCCGGATGCACTGTACATGCTGTGGATATTTTCAGGAGAGTTCCCATGGTTGGCTTTTATTTCTTCGAGGTTATTAAATTACATTTCAGCACTCCCATGTCATATCTAAATGCCATGACACTCATGACACACAGAGCAGTGTTTTGTGGAAAATCCAGACTAATTATACAAGCAGACTGGAGCATGACCATAACTGGATTCTTGTGGCCTATGCTGATGATTTTTCATGGATTAAAAAAAAAATCAGATATCAATATATCACCTCATATTCTTTATAAATTATATACACAGATATATGCAGTATGTTAATCTAGTATTGAAAATGGTGAGGTCATTCTTCAATAACTTTCAAGGAATGTATTTCACAAGCTAGTTATCAGTTGTGAAGACACTGCTGCAACATCTCCACTCCTGTGATGCATATTTTAACTCCTCATTTCTTTTTGCAGTGGGATCAAAGACAAAAACTTCATGCTTCATTATGAAGTAAGTAAAATCCTTTTTTTCATTTTTTAAAGTCACATAGTTTATCAGATATCAAATATATGATTCTTGTCATTTTCAAATGGAACTTTAAAATTAACTTTCCCTTTATTTCAGTTCCCTCCATATGCAACCAATGAGACTGGAAAGATAGGAGGCGTCAACAGGAGAGAGCTTGGACATGGTTTGTTTACCTTTTTCATCCTCTGCTTGTATTCACTGTCTGCTAATTCCACATTCCCACCAAGAATCTTTTGTGCATTGTTTGCATTTTTGCAGGGGCTCTGGCTGAGAAAGCTCTGAGGCCAGTCATTCCCAAAGACTTTCCTTTCACTATTAGGGTCACTGCTGAGGTGCTGGAGTCAAATGGTGAGTGTGGGGAAACAATGTTATAAGGCGTTAAATATAAACAGCCACAACTACAGATGTGTTCAATTCTCTTATGTATGTGTTCATTGTGTCCATTGCCCTTATTTTTCTGCCCCTACATATTTCCATCTCTGTATGTCCTCTCAGGATCCTCCTCAATGGCTTCAGCATGTGGAGGCAGCCTCGCTCTTATGGATGCAGGTACGGTTTAGAATTTTTAGTTAATCCAACAGTTAAAATTTAAAATACAGCATTATCAAGCTTAAGCAACAAGTACTCAACAAATCATAAAAGAAAACAAAAATCAAAAGGTTACCAAAAGGGGCCCATTAAAATATAAAATGTACCTGCTTTAAATTGGGCCACATGCTTCTTCAAGATCAACTTCTTGTGCTACTGTGGACCGTTTTCAAAGGCGGCTGTAGGTTTTAGATTGCTCTCTGCACTTCAGTTTCATCTTGGACCTCAGACATACGGAGAGCAAATGTCAAATTCTCTTTCAAAGTGACCTGAATTTTGGGTGGAGGAATAACAGCTGTTCTAAAAGTGGTCAGTAGGTGCACAAAAAGATAATCTTGAATGGGAGACTGATACAATTTAAAAAAGGTAAATGGGAAATATCTTGATGCATGCTCAATAATCCAGGTAAAAGAATCAGAGACTGAAGAAGTCACCAGAGGTGACGAAACGTTTCTCCCACTAAAAAACGCTACGTCCAGATGAACAGATTCAGCTTTTTGGGGTAAATGGGAAATAGGTTTTTTTATTTTCATTCGCCTGTTCCTGTCATTTTTTTAAACACTTTTTTTTATTATACAGGTTAAAGTAAACAGACACAACTGGAAAAGTGTCTGGATAGGATGTGATTACTTTTACTTGTTTCTAGTCAGATAATATGTCGTATGATAATGTTTAGCTAATATATCTAAATCTGTGTTGCCAGGTGTGCCCATCTCTTCTGCTGTGGCAGGTGTAGCCATTGGTCTTATCTCCAAGGCCAACCCAGAGAAACCTGCTGAGATAGAAGACTACAGATTACTAACAGATATTCTGGTATGTATAGTTCAGTTGCTGCTTGTTTGTGACCAGTTATTATCACTAACAAGTGGAAGAAAGAGTGTAGTTGAATCCTCAAAATGTTATAACAGATGTTCCTGATGGATTATGACAGATGTTGAATATGAGCTCATAACTGTTTCGTAAACAGGGAATAGAGGATTACCTGGGAGATATGGACTTCAAACTGGCGGGAACAAACAAGGGTATCACTGCTTTACAGGTACTATCTTGAGTAACTTCTAATAAGTGTCTAAAGAAATCTTTTTGGGAAGGAAAATGAAATAAAGATAACTGAAGGGACATTACTTTTTCATAGAAATATTTCACCCTTTGGTGATTTACTATGAACTATAGTTGGTCCCAAAAAGCTGAATCTGTTCATCTGGACGTAGCGTCTTTTAGTGGGAGAAACGTTTCGTCACCTCCTGGTAACTTCTTCAGTCTCAGCTGACTGCAGGCTTCCCCAATCTTATAAACAGTACATTTGCATAATGACCGAAACCAGCACCATTGACTAACAATGGGCCATGAGGTCAACTATAGTTGGTGTGTAAAACATTAAAGAAGAGACCAGTGTAGATTTAGATATGAAGCAATTTCGTATGCTAAACTGTCACTATAACAGCCAGTCAAACAGGATTCTTCTTAGGAAAAACATTGTTCTGCTTCAAGGACTTTGTGGTGGACAAAGGGGATAATGAAAAGGTCAAAAATAAACATGGTCTTTCTACTAAAGATGAACTGTAGTAACAGTAAACAAATAATAGCTTCTGTTTTTTCTTTATTTTACCTCCAGGCTGATGTGAAGATTCCTGGGTTGCCTCTGAGGGTGGTCATGGAGGCGATCCAACAGGCCACAGGTAGACCCAAAATTGAAAAATATACTTTTTTTTTTTAATTTATTTTTGTGTTTTTTTTTTTTTGTGGCATCTGCTTCAGTATTATTGTGTTTCAGTGGCAAAGAGGGACATCCTGGGCATCATGAACAAATGCATAGCAAAACCCAGAGAGAGCAGGAAAGAGAATGGACCTGTTGTTGGTAGGTTATGTCTGAATATATACAGAAATATGCGTATTTAAAGAAAATTTTGAACATGGCCTGTTCCAATACGTGGTATGATTTCTGTCTTCAGAAAATGTCCGGGTCCCTGTTTCAAGACGAGCACGCTTTGTTGGTCCTGGAGGCTATAACCTCCGCAGGCTTCAGGCTCAAACGGGTAATGTATAAGTAATAAAGTCCAAAAATGCAACTTGGAATCTGGTGTCTTTGATGGTAACATGATGTTAACCAGACACCAAACAGATCATTTTTTCTCTTTTTTTATAATAGAAAGAGAATTCTGTTGTGTAGAATATAAGAACATCACCACATTTTCTTCTTTTTCTTAAGGTGTGACAATAAGTCAGGTAGACGAGGAGACTTTTTCTGTGTTTGCTCCAACACCAGGAGCAATGAACGAAGCCCAACACTTTATCAGCGAGATCTGCAAAGATGATGTGAGTCTCCCCCACTTGTAAAAACCTTTATAATAACAGTCTTTCTTTATTCAGCACCTTTTAAAACGTGTGTTACAGTGTGCTCTACACAGAACCCAAAACAAATAAAAGAAAGCGCAGTATAGTATAAAACGTAAGCTAGATAGCATTTAAACAAAGAAATAAAAGCTGATCAGTACATTAAGTGAAACCAGGAAGGCTCTCAGATAAAAGTGTGTCTTAAGAAGAGATGGAAAAGAAGTCACTGGCTCTGCTAACCTGATTGTCTCAGGAAGTTCATCCCATAGCTTTGGGCTCTCTGACAGCAAATATAGTGGCTCCTGCATATTTTCTAATAGTTCCTTCATGCTCTTTTTGCACAATAGTTAGTTTATATCAGAATGCAAACACATTACCTACATAAACAAATTGAAACATTAAGGCCAAATACTTAACATGCATTCATACTGTATGTACATGAAAATGTGTGTATTTCTTTGTGTTGCAGCAAGAACAGCAGCTGGAGTTTGGCGCTATCTACACTGCCACCATCACTGAAATAAGGTAAACTAAAACAGTGCATTATTTAACAATAAACACTGCTTGATTACAGTTATTTCCCCACACTTGGAAACTGATTTATGTATAAACAAGACATTATAGGATTCATACAGCTCCTACGTTCTTCTGCTCCTCTGCTTTAGGGACATTGGTGTGATGGTGAAACTTTATCCCAACATGACTCCTGTCCTGCTGCACAACTCACAGCTGGACCACAAACGGGTTTGTAAATTTGTCTGCGGACACAGTTTCTCTTTGAGTCTGCATTTGATGGTAGAATTTCTACTTAAAAGTCACTGCTTTTTATTTTCCTTTTAGATCAAACATCCAAGTGCTTTGGGCTTAGAGGTGGGACAGGAGATACAGGTGTGTCTCACTTACTGCAGACATGGCATTGCCTATTTCAGTCAGGGCTGCTTGTATCTAAATTGTGTTCTGCTAACAGGTCAAGTATTTTGGACGGGACCCAACAGATGGCAGAATGAGGCTTTCGCGGAAGGTGCTCCAGTCTCCTGCTGCAAGTGTTGTCAAGACACTAAATGAGAAACAGAGCATCTCCATGGGTTCAAGCAACATGCACACGACCAGTACAGATTCATGACACTCCTCCACAACAGCCTAACTTTTGGCTTTTCTGTCAGAGTAGACTTCGACTGAGTAGACGTTTTCCTTCCTTTTTGAAACAACAGATCTTGTTATGAACTGAAAAAGTGCTGTACATAAAGAAGGATACTCCGCTGCTGTGAGTATGGATGTGCTAAAATGCTGCTTGTCCAGCTGACGTTGTGCCTCAGAGAATTTGCACAAACTGAGTGATGGATAACAAAGACGAGGAGGCAAACATTTTCAAAAATATAAATGTGTACCCATTTTTATGTTTTGTTTTCTGACTGTATGAAGCAGTTAATTATAAGGTTATAACAGTGCTTCTGTTATTCACATGTGTGATAATGTTGACTCTTGAGGCATATTTGGTGTCTACTGTAGCAGTGTGTCCACTAAACTGCGAGAATCAAGATATGGACAGAGAAAGGCAAATGGGTGACGTGTAAGAGAGGGTTTTTTTCTTAATGTTATCTTTATGTGGTGCCACATTTATACTATATTTGAGTAACTAATATGTAAATAAAAACCCAGCCACGGGCGGGCCACAAGCCAGTGTACTCCTAGTGATGTTCCTAAGCACGGATAACTGGGTCAGAAAGGGAAGTCAATGTAAAATTTTTGCCAAAACAAATATGTGGATCATCAAGAATGAACGACCGCCACTGGTGCTGTTGACCAGCAGGATGCTGGTGGAAACTGCTGGGCAAAGTCAAAGGAAGAGGAGAGAAGGAAGGCATGCTCAAAGGCAGCTAGAGAGAAGGAAAGGTAGGAGTGTGGAAATGAGTGTTTGGTCTTTCAATGTACGGATTATGGAGCTGTCAGGAAGAAGAAGTAATATGTAAATTAAGCAGTTACTGATTGCTTTAGTAAAATTCACATCTTTAAGTAAAAAGACACCTTCCAACCATGCCAGAACATACCCAGTGCATTCATGTAAAAGTTTCCTTACATGAAGCTGAATTCATTATACGTTTCAGTAGCCACATGCAGACACACAAAAGGACTGCTTCAGCATGTTTAAAAATACATGAGTGTGAATGAGAGGGAGGCAGGTGTAACAATGAAATGCAAAGAGCAGCGTTAGTGAAGGTAGATGAGTTTAAATACCTGGAGTAAACCATCCAGAGTAATTTTGGTAGGCCGACCACTCCTGGGAACATTCACCACTGTTCAAAGTTTTCTCCATTTGTGGATAATGGCTCAAAGCCTTACAAATGGCTTTGTTTCTCATTTTTTCTTGAGTTTCTGTAGATTGTGTCATGATTTGTTTGGGGGTTTTTTTTAGGTCTTTTAGCCTACTTCACTTTGTCAGACTGGTTCTATTTAAGTGATTTCTTGATTCAACAGGTCTGACAGTCATCAGGCCTGGGTGTGGCTAGTGAAAGTGAACTCAGCTTTCCAAAAATGTGGTAAATCACAGGTAATTCATGGTTTAACGGGGGTAAATTTTTGTATTTACTCAGGTTATCTAAAATTGATCTGAAACAAAGAAATTAAGAAATCAGGAAGAGGCAAAAAAAAAAAAAAATATATATATATATATATATTTTTTTTTTCATTTTTGCACCATGACTCCGAGATAAATTCCTCGTTTCTGTAGAATTAAAAAAACAAAAAAAACAAAAAAAAAAAACTAGTTGACGTGAAAAATTCTGTTAAATGTTCTGTTTTGAGTAAGTAGCTATTTCGTCTATAAATTAAAAACGAACTGTACCAAATCACATCTGCACATCATGTCTACATCTGCAGGCGGCTGGCTGTTGCTGCTATTACCTTTCTCCACCGTAGGTGACGCGGTGAGCTCGGGGAGCTGCGGCTCTGCCATTGGACGATGCCGCCCGGAGGAGGAGACCCCGCGGCAGTTAGCGCTTGATTGACGTAGAAAAAGAAAAAGAACACAAGATCGGATTACAAGATGGCGGTCTGTGGACGTTAGCAAGGAGGCCGTTAGAGTTGTTGTGTTTTCTCTTGAATTTTACAGTTTGATATTAGGCCCCTTGCTGAGTTGATTCACGTCGTAATATGTTTATGAAATACCTACTAATATATTTTACAGCTGCTGGGAACTAAATTTAAACATGCATGTTCTATAACATGCGGGTGGAAACAAAGTTAACAGGTCGAGGAAAACACTAGACGGGTGAGGTGATAGCTTGTTAGCAGTAAGCTAGCCTGCTAGCTCCGACTCGTTTAAACCATGTCGGACACTCGGCGGCGAGTGAAGGTATATACGCTGAATGAAGATCGGCAGTGGGACGATCGGGGTACCGGGCACGTTTCGTCTACATTTGTTGAACGGCTGAGGGGGATATCGTTATTAGTTCGGGCTGAATCGGACGGTAAGTTCCCCGTTAGCATAGCCGTTACGGTGGTTAGCATGCTAACTCCTGGTTGTTCGGAGAGAGCGCTTTGCTTGGCCACACTGGACACCAGATTACTTTATTAGACTGGTTCTTCTACATGCGGTGAGGCATTCAGGGTCATACTGCTTGAACGGTTAATATTAGGCGCGTCTGTCACTAAATTGCAGATATTTACTGAACAGCTGGAGCTAGCATGCTCATTAGTTTGGTCCGACGGGATCTCGGTAGCATGGTGCCCCTGAAAGTCTGAACGTATAAACTTGTTATTGCTCTTTGTGGTTCATGTATGTGACAAAGAAAGTATATTACAGTATTACAGTAGGACCCAAGTCCTGCTGCAGTTAGTTTTAACTTTGTATTGAAGCATTAATAATTTTTTTTACATTATTTGTATAGTCATAACTGCTGATTTCTAGGCAGAATAATAAACCTTGTTAAAGAACTGGTTTTCTAACTGGCTTGAATATTTAGGCACCCATATCTCTCTGCTTTAGGATCACTGCTGTTGGAGTCGAAGATAAGTCCAAATACTGCATATCAGAAACAACAGGTAAGTTTTTATTATTATTACCTGAGTCTGGCTTAGCTACAGATAACACACCCTTTTCATTCGTCCCAGCACTGGTTTGAGATCTGTTGCTGAATAGTTACTGTAATCTAGGCCAGAAAATGGAAATTTACCAATTGTACACCTGGTATCAAGTAATAGTCAGGTAAAGTCATGAGTAATTACCACACATGCACCACACCTGTTTGTAAATCTAGGCGTCGTTAGTCAGTCGTGATATAAAAAGAATTATAGCCAAATATTCTCTTGCCTATTATAGACAAAGCACTGTTAAAAAGGTTTCCATGCTTAAACAGACACAAGACAAAGAAAAAAACACATTGTATCGTGATGTTTCAAGAAAATGTACAACTAAACATTTAAGTGATGCTTGCAGGCAGCAGCATTTATAAGTGTAAGCAAATGAAAGGTATTTTCCATCCTTTTCCAATGAGCTGCTATTATTGATGGCACACTACCTAATTCAAAGTGGGACTCTATTGAAACAAGGTGCCAGCAGCAGTGTTAAGCTTGCTTTAGACTTCTGCTGGGATTCTACGTCATATCTTATGTCGTAACTGGAAACTCCTCTTAACCCTGCGACGTAACCTTCTACGTCAATCAGAGTCATTGTGGGCTGTGTCGACCCGACATGTAGTTACATTTCTTGGGAGGTGCACGTCAGGTTACGGCGCGGGGTTAAAGGGGGTTCTAGTTACGACGTAGATTTCCCGCAGTAGCATAATTCAAGCATTACAGTGCAATAGTGATAAAGCATAAGTAAAATGTAAGCACAAAAGTAGCCGAGGTAGTGTTTTACATGGAAATTTTAAGTAAAAGTATAACACAACTGCTTAACACTTTAGTTTAAAAGTAACTTAACCTTGTAACTCTTCAGGAGCTGCACAACATTACAGTCACATAAAACTGAAAAATGTTTTCTACCCTTTTTCAAAGTATTTTCTGTTTGCATGTTTTGTAAATTACTGCTCTTTGTTGGAGGTTGTTGAAGTAGCTCCTTTTTTTTAGGTACTGTCTGACAGCTGACAGCAGATCTTTCTCTCAGACATGCTGGGGCTTGTTTCATTGTTGTGCACACTAGGGAACTTAAATGCATGGTGTTGCTATATCAGTGATATTGTGATATGACACTTTTATATCATGTAATAATTTATACTGGTATTGATTAGGGGCTAGTGTAGCTAACTTCAGGTTTAACCTTGGGTTTTCAGTGTTATGAAGGTGGCTTGCTTCTTATGGGGTACATCACTGTGGTAATTTGCACTCCACACCTAACCTGCTCTGGAGCAGGTTGTGTTTTAGACAAGAGATCAACATGTACAAAACCACATCCCACTGAACAATCAAATCTCTGGAAAAAAAAGTGGAACTGTTCCTGGAAGATCCAGTAGAGCGTAGTGAGCTGTTAGTAAGAGAGTCTGAAGTTTTTAAAGACCATCTAAAGTCTTTGTCTTCCCCAGATCAGCACTGGTAAGAAATATGGATTCTTAAGAGCAGTTTTATTCCTCGTTTCTTTCCTGTTGGCTGCAAACAATATTAAAACAATTTTATTGTTGTATAGGCCTTAATGTATTGACATGATCCTGAAACAGGACATCTAAGCCTTGTACTTGCTGACCTTATGTAAAATTTGCAACTAGGCTACTTATCAGTTTGAATTCTTTCCTTTTATTTTGTTAAATTTGTTCTTTAGTTGCCCTTAGACTGTTTCACATTGCAGAGACTGTGGCTGAAAGAAACAACAATTGTCTCCACACGTCTAAACGTGATTAGGATCATATTAATTTAACATAGTACAGAGGTCTTCCCTGACCTGTGACAATGATAAGTCTGTTAACTTAAATAATACTCATTTATACAAGGTTTATGTATTACTTTAGTACTTTTATGTTTATTACTTTATACTTAGGTGTAACATAATACTTTAATACTATACAGTGCTTTTCATCCCACGCAGACTGACACTGCTGCTTCGGCTAGCAGCTGTGTTGCATTCAGTCTGTATTATGTATTTAACTTCATATTTTGCTAATATTATAGTTTGATAGTATTCATAAAATATACCGCTTTGCTGCCCCTTTGAGTGACCCCCTTAGCCCAGTAGCTGCTGATAGGGCAAGTAAGGCTCGGTACAAAAAAGATATTCTGGGTGTGTTGAACTTGCTTTGTCTGCTGGTGACTTTGGTTCCAATAATTTTCATACTCTATGGATAAGTCACTGTCATCATGGAAGAACAGAGCCACCAGATCTTCTGTCTGTAGGGGTTAAATGTTGAGGCTTTTCTTTTAATTTGCTGCCTGTGTGCGTGTACATTTACAGGCATGTATTTGTCTAACATATAAGATCTCAATGTTGTGAAGTATATCTTTAATAAGTCGACTTTGTGTGTGTGTTTTGAAAGTGCTTCTTGTGAAAGAGTTAAGTGTGTCATTGTGTAAAGTTTAATAATCCTTTTTCTTCGTTCCAGGACACACTGATTGTCTGGTCAGAAGCAGATAACTATGACCTTGCCCTTAGTTTCCAGGAAAAGGCTGGCTGCGATGAGATCTGGGAAAGAATTTGCCAGGTAAAGTCAAACCAGAGACAAACAACTGTTTTGCTGGTAATAAAATTCCATGAAGCCCACCACAATGGGCAAGAGGCAGTATTTGTTGATCTATTTAATAGTTTATGTGTACAGGACAAATACTGAGAAACATTAACCTATGCAAAGCGGTGTCTGTACACATGTACTGTACATAACCAAAGCTAATTATTTATTTTTCTACACATTTTCCTAGGTAGAGGTCGGGGTATGGAAATTGGCTTCTAGCTGATAGACATGTTAACTGCACATGACTTGATACTTTCAGTTGTATTCATTTAATAATACCTTTAATTTATGGCTCAGGTTCAAGGCAGGGACCCTGCTCTGGACATTACCCAGGACCCTATTGATGAGTCGGAGGAAGAGCGCTTTGAGGAGATTCCAGAGACAAGCCACCTAGTTGAGCTCCCTCCTTGTGAGCAAGGCAGACTGGAGGAAATTGCTGACTTGGTTACCTCTGTCCTTTCTTCACCCATCCGGAGGGAAAAGCTTGCCCTGGCCCTGATGAGCGAGGGCTACATCAAGAAACTCCTGGGTCTCTTCAGAGTATGTGAGGAGGTGGACAACAGAGAAGGCCTCCATCACCTCTATGAGATTGTCCGAGGCGTCTTATTCCTCAACAAAGCAGCCCTCTTTGAAGTGATGTTCTCTGACGACTGTATCATGGATGTGGTGGGTTGCCTCGAGTACGACCCAGCACTAGTTCAACCTAAACGACACCGTGAATTCTTGACCAAGACGGCGAAATTTAAGGAGGTGATCCCTATCACAGACTCTGAACTGCGGCAGAAGATTCACCAGACTTACCGGGTTCAGTACATCCAGGACATAATCCTGCCCACACCATCTGTATTTGAGGAGAACTTCCTGTCCACACTCACCTCCTTCATCTTCTTTAACAAGGTGGAAATCGTCAGTATGTTGCAGGTAAGGATCCAAACCAAGCTATTTATAAAACTGCATTATCAATAAATGGTGAGGTGAATTCGTTTCAGTTTTTGGTTATACATAAATTTATTTAATCCACGGTGTAATTTGGCCAGTGCCTTATTCCTTTCTATGTTGTGACTAATTAAAATTTGTTTGACAAACTGCCATTCCTGTAGTTCAGTGCATCAAAATGACTCATGCTTATAACCAAGTTTTCCTCTTTAAATGTATTTATTTATCATGTGAAATGTAAAATCAGGTGGGAAACCTCAAATCGAAAGTTTAAACAGATTGAAATGTATAAGCTTGTAATGACTGTACAAATAATGTATGTGGTCACTCAGAAGACTTCAGTTTGATTATTTTTCTTAACATGTGTAAGATGTCTGTGTCAAGTTCTGTATTGTGATGATGATCAATTAAAGTTATACACTAAAAACATTTTCAAAAAGTCTTTCAGTGAATAGGTTTAGGCCCATTGTAACACTTGTATTTGGATTACATTGTGGAGCAAATCTGAGGCATGTGTTATGAACAATAATTTTATACCACACGATTATTTTCATGATGTAAACAAACAGGACCTTAGAGTCCTTTCATTTGACAGCCAAGTGACTGATTGTATTTTTCTGTATGGTTCTAGGAATCATGGGTTTATCTGTTACTGTAATAATTTGCTTTTCATTCTTGTTGCACCCAAATTACAAACCAGGATTAGATTTTCTGTTTATTTTTAAGTCTTGTTTCTTGATTGTTTTGATGTCTTAACCCTGCTTTGACTGTGCCATAGGAGGATGAGAAGTTCCTAACGGAGGTCTTTGCACAGCTCACAGACGAAGCCACAGAGGACAGTAAAAGGAGAGAGTTAGTAAGTCAAACTAGTGTTAAAGTTTTGTTTTATGTAGACACCTAAAAAAAAAAAAAGTTGACTTTCATAACAGAGTGTGAGAAGTGAG
>VUQS01069513.1:0-16331 GCA_015108495.1 Heterochromis multidens
GCCCTAACTATAAGCTTTATCAAAAAGGAAAGTTTTAAGCCTAATCTTAAAAGTAGAGAGGGTGTCTGTCTCCCGAATCCAAACTGGGAGCTGGTTCCACAGAAGAGGGGCCTGAAAGCTGAAGGCTCTGTCTCCCATTCTACTTTTAAATATCCTAGGAACCACAAGTAAGCCAGCAGTCTGAGAGCAAAGTGCTCTGTTGGGGTGATATGGTGCTATGAGGTCTTTAAGATAGGATGGGGCTTGATTATTCAAGACCTTGTAAGTGAGGAGAAGGATTTTAAATTCAATTCTGGATTTAGCAGGGAGCCAATGAAGAGAAGCCAATATGGGAGAAATATGCTCCACAAACATTTCTTCCGAAAATGGTCAGGTACAACGACTTGACTGAAAATGAGTGATAAGTGATGAGTGATAAAGCAGCCAACATCCAAAGAAAAACTGTGAATGACCTTCAAAAAGCCTGGAAAACTACTGCGCAAGACAACATTAAAAAATTACAGTCTGGCTCCTTGGCAGCAAAATGTAGGGTGACTTAAAACTTTTGCACAGTACTGTATAATGAACAAACTTCAACAGGGTTCCACTTGTGTTACAATTTTTTTCCTCACCAGAAGTCTGGAAAACATAACTTTATGATTGTGGATATGTGGTCCTTGATCTAAAGACGCATCAATGAATCATCATCACTTGTTGAGCGTTGAGGCAAGAATGGTTGCAGTTACTGCACTTTTATCATGAGTGTTTCATTAGCTGCAACCACAACTTCATATAATCACCTACGAAAATATACCACAAAGCTGGAATCAGTGACTGAGAAACCTGATGAGAAAAGTGTGCTTTCCAAATAGCTTAGCTTAGCACAAATAACACTCCAAAGGTTTCGCCAAAGGTTTCAAAATCCTTTAAAGCTCACAATTAACATGTTATAGTTATATTAATTAATCAATCCCAAATAATAATCTGGTAAACCTAAAACTTTTACACTTTCATGGGTTAAACAAAGAAATATTGTAATGCCGAGTTCCAGACACCTTGGAACTCGGATGTCGAAACTCGGGAGTGACATCACACCCGAGTTAGCGCGTTCCAAAAAAAGCAAGAAAAAACAGGATTTATTTTGGTTCTTTGCAAGGTAGAGCCATTCCCGTATCACCAGCAATACAGCATAATACTTGTTTTTTTGTGCTTAAAAACACCACTGCAGCACGTTCATGGACAGAGCCTGGTCAGTGCTCTGTGAATGACTTATTTAGCGAGTCACAAATACACAACAGTGGCAGTACAGATTAAAAGTTTTACAGTTTTACTACTGTTTACATTCACCGCTGCCATCTTGCTAACTCAGGGTACGTTGGTCTGCTCTGACTTTTCAAGTGGGAAATCCGAGTCGAGGAGGTGTTCCACAAAAAAAATTCCCTGGGAACACGGAATTTCTGACTTCTTCAGGAACGCAGCATAATAGTCAGAGGAGCTGCTTGCTGGATTTTCTGAAATTTTCATTGCTGAAAAATGTCAATAATCATTAGATATTACATAGTGAAAAAGTAATATTATTACCAATTGCTCAACAGTAGCATTAAATACTCACATTGCCCATTACATTGCTTTGGTTACTCAGCACAACTTCACCAAAGGTGCCTTTAAACAACTAATTACTGACCATTAACAGATAACCTAATGTTAGCCCAGTGACTCCATGCAGCTCTTCAGACGTTCTGTCCTCTAAATGATGCTGCTGACCTTACCTTCTAACTCTGGTTAAAAAAAAAACCTTCATAATTCCCAAATTGAGACATTTGGGTAAATTAAATTTCTTATAGTTGTTCAGTGTCTTGTCTGAAGTATTTAATCATCAAAAGTCTTTATGTGCCACTTAACCAATTCTTCAAGTTTATCCCAAGTTTGACAAATTCAGCTTTTGTAGAGAATCACTGCCTCGCCACATTTCCAGCCCCTGAGGTATAACATCTAAAGACCCAGGATATCCACTGAAAGCAGATAGACCCAGGTCATATCAACTCACTATTCCCAGCAGGACAAAAAAACCCAGCTGATACCAAGTAACAAACTAAAATGTTACATGGGGTGCAGTTATCTGGATTACTGTTGCCACAACAAGCCACCTAAAAAAAACAGATGGCTGTCCTAGCCCTGATATTTCACTTCCCATATCTTCTTTATTTTCTGCTCCCAGTAACAACCTATCCTGTTTTCTTCTTCTGAGAGTCTTTCCCTCACTAGTTTGGAAGGGAAGCCTAAGAGAGACAATGTGGTTTTTCTGCTTTGATGGCTGTTTTTCTGCCATCAAAGACATGGTGGGCTGCACTGGGGTGGGGTTAGGGTGGATTGCTGACTCCTTTACAGTCTGGCTGTGAGTAAACCTCCAGAAAGGCTGGGGTTGACGCGCTGGGCCAGTCAGTGCATGACAACAGCATGCTGATGGCTGAGTAACACAACAGTTTTTCTCCTGGGAGATAGCAGTGGAAATGTTGAAGCGATGTGAGTCTACACATACTGGAACAAGTTAACAGCAATATGGAACATGGATGCCGTCACTGCTTTCCTTTGTCTCTACACGTCAGTGTGCTTTTTTTTAAATATATAATAATTTTTCTTAGGTTATGTGATGGAATCGAGATTTATATGTGAAATGGGGAAAAAAATCTAACTGTACTAATCATACTACAACATAAAGATTATTGTTATTATGTATTCCATATAAGTGAATTAAAATATGTTCTTCAGGTGTTTACATGCAGCCAGGTAATACAGCTCACAAACAATGTTAGCAAGTGAGAGGCCTGCCTGTTTGTGGTGTAATGAAGGTTTTTATAGGGCTGCATATCAGGGTCATTGTAGTTTAAAATAATTTTTATAGTCCCAGAGGATGGAGTAAAAACCTGAAAAAAATACATGGCTTAAAGTTGGAAATTTATGAAAAAACAAACAAACTCAGACTCAGTTATTATCCGAGAAGTCATATATTTGTAAGAAAATTTCACAAAAACAAGGTGCAACCTCCAGGACTGAAAAATGAAGTCCCAAAATCTAATTCCTCCAGAGGCACTTGAGGGTGGCTCCAAAAGCAAGCCAGGCACAAAGAAAGATTTTGATCTGTAATAATTGTTCCCCCTTTCATTTAAAAAAAAATATATATTGATGATTTAGAGAGTGGCTGAAAGTAAGGGTTGCAGCAACTTTGATTGACAAGTGTGCTATTCCAGGTAGCCCTAGCTTGCAGCTGTCTGCTAGGCCAAACCTCTGCTGGAGTCTCTGAACTGGACCTCTCAACTGTGTTTGCAGTGCTGGTGCCTTTTGGAACATTTTTATTAGAAATATATGACAAATAACATGGCCTCCTGTGTGGAAGAGCCCATCAAAGAAGTCTGTGCTTCAGTTTTGGTGAGTGAAATTCTAGTATACTATTTTGTTTGGAGGTTACGCAGCACTATTTAACATGTATCTGTGTTCGATGCTGCCATACAGTTTACGGATGCGTTTAACCAAGCCTGTTAACATTAGCCAATTACTGAAAAACAACAACAACAACATGGTAAATGAACAGGTACTTCTATAGCACTTTGCTACTAAATTGCTACTGACTACTCAAAGTGCTTTTACTACAAGCCTCATTCACACATAGGTGTTTTTTTATTATACCTAAGCAACTCACACAGCTGCATCCGGGACAACTCTGAGTTCAGTATCTTGCCCAAGGATACTTTGACATGCAGACTAGAGGAGCCAGGGAGCGAACCCCCGACCTCCTGATTGGTAGATGACCGGCTCTAAAAATAATTTACAACTTTACTTTGGAACTGTAGGAGTTTTTTCTCAGAATATACAGTGGTCCTAATATGGCATCACGCATACATTTTACAGGTGGTGTGTACCATTTCAGTGATGGATTACGCTGAAAGGGCTCACATGAAATATTTAAAACAAGGCTGATGTTTTGATGTGCTCACAGAGTCATTTTGGAGCATTAATCAGTGTATGCAGTCAGACAGCTCTGCTTTATGAAGTAAACCAGCAGAGCAGCTTGAGCAACGCACTGCAGGGTGCTGTGGTTTTATGAGTCTCTGTTAGTTCATTGACAAAACACTTAATCCACTCTGTGCTTTGAAGTGCAGGGTCTCTTGTCATCTTGTCTGTGCTGTCTTCCAGGAATCTGCACCTTAAAATTGGGTACACACACACACACACACACACACAAAGAAACAGACACAGTATTACAGTGAATACAATTTTAATAGCGACAGCTGCAATTTAATAACATGAACATAGTAGCTGATTAATGCCTTTTTCAGTTAGTGTTATTATTGTCAGTATGCTCTGGCCATGATGTTAAACATGTAAGTTAGGAGGGTTTACTTGCTCATTACATGTTGCATGTATTTGATCCAAAAATTAGGTTCTCCAGACAGTAAAGTGGCTTGAATGCAATTTCCATTTCCATAATCATATATACATGTTATCAAAAGCAGTAGGTGGGAAATATCCGTTCAGTTTAAACATTTATATTAACAATTCCAAATGGTCTTTTCTAGAAGATATAATGGTGAAGTAGATTAATTTTATTAGGGCTCATTCATCCAGGTATAGAGACCATCTGGCAACCACCAGCTGTGAGGAAAAAATTTGTATTCACCGACCAGTTGGTGAGTGTTTGCTGGAGGTTGCAGGCAGTCACTAACTTGATACATTCTGCTTCAAAAACCTCCTTGTGATTGCTTTGCTTGCTAGTAGGTTGTTGCAGTTGCCATCAGTTTGCAAAGAAAACACTGACTGGACTGCAAACACTGACAAATTGCTTGCAGAGTGAGAGTGAAACTGTGAAAAGCATGACACAAACCAGAAACACAGACTGTTAAAAGTCACTCCTTTTGAAATGTGTTGGTTGTCGTTATGGAAAAACTTTTATCTTGAAGACCAACATTCTCTGTTTCCAGTTTGCGCTGTACTTTTTTGTGTTTGCAGACATGTTAACATCTTTCATGCAACTGTGGGCAACAGTAGCAATCAGCTAGAGACCAAAGCAATCACAAGGAGGTTTTTGGTGTAGGACCATCTTTGCTACTGATTTCACAGAGAGACAGCCAGCAACCACTTGCCAGTCAGTTGGGGAATACACATTTTCCTTTAGTGACTGGGGGCCTTATCTAGAGATATTAGAAATGAGACACAAGTTGGAGCTCTGATAGCATTGCAGAATAAAAGAAACATCTTGCCTTTATTCAGAAAGGCCTGTCCATCCCTGAGAACAGAACAGTCTGACAACCTGCCTGTCTTATGCACTTACCACCAGGTGCTTCCGATCAGTTCCCCTCAGACTGAAATATCTTTACATGGTGCTCTGCAGATCTTAAAGACTGCCATTGAACTATTTCTTTTCTTCCAGAATAGCAAAATAAAATGGATTTTTCATCAGTAGTATTCAGAATTTATATGTCCTGGCTTATTTGTTTAATTGGCAAATCAAACTTTATCTGAGAGACTACCCAGATAAATATTTTTCTCAGTGCCTGCCTGATACTCTGAGCTGAAAGAGGAAAAATAATGAAACACTACCCAACCGCTGACTTTATAAGGTTGGCATTAGAAATTTGGTTTACTTCTCTAATAAACAAATGAAAACAAATCCCTTCTAAGAAAAACCATTACGTTTATATGATGGAGATTTATAGATTCTTGCTCCTTAAAAGCCCATCTGTTGAACAGGTTTCAAAGTTGCAGATTACAGCTAATAAACAGTTTAATCACTTGTAATAACTGTAATGGCTTGAAATAAAATGTAGATTGTGGAATGATTCAGTGATTCAAACAATGACTGCACAAAACATTCTCATTAAATGGACATAAAGTCTTTGTAATTTTTCACTGATTGAAAAGCCATGACATAGAGATTTGTTTTTTAAACATCCAGATTAGAGGCGAGTACATGTGGCACCTCAAAAATGTGAGGCAAACTGCAACTGTCTATGAAGCATGATTTTTTTCTCAGTTGATTGGTTGATTGTTGAGTTTTAACCACTCAGCAGTGATATTTATATAAAACCCTACTGAATTAGAAAGCCAGTTCACACAGTGGATCAGCTGTCAAAGATGCCGCACTCCTGAAACATGACAAGACATTTTGCTTCAGCTTTATGTCAGGGCTGAGCATGGCCCCTGAAACACTTCCACTTGGCCTGGTACATAAGAGCTACAGTGTAAGAGCCAATAAGCCTCAACAGTTTATGATTTTATGTAAAATATGTAAAAAGTCTGTTGTTAGCCAAGAGAGCCAGAGGAAAGCCAGATTTCAAAGTGAAGATGACGGACTCCCACCACAAACTAATAACAAACGGATCACAGCTGCTGCCTTTGTTTGTTCTTTACCTCACTGTGGCAATAATAATTACAGTGGATTATGTGATTGTGATTCTGACTTCACACACAGCAATTCAATTCAATTCAATTTTATTTATATAGCGCCAAATCACAACAACAGTCGCCTCAAGGCACAGCAGTAAACCTTTTAAGTGTACACCAGAGATTACAGATGTGGCCCAAAGGACGACATCATCAGCAAACAGCATGCAGGCAAACAGATGTTTCCAAAAGCAGAAAATTAGCCTCATGTGAGAACTTTGCCGGAAAAATATATTGCTGTAAATGTTACCAGTCAGATTCACAAAATGTTTCTAAACTGCAGTTATGAGTGGCAGTGGTGATACTTTAATGAGGAAATGAAGGTTACTCAAATTTAAGCATTGATAAGACTGATGCTTCTAAAATGATTCTAAAAGGTGACCTGTTTCCTCTGCATTTGTGAGGAAGTTACATTCAAAATGACTTTCACCCCACTGTGATGCTCTGTGACAGAAACATGGAGTGAACGGTTTAACATGAAGCTGAGTGAGCTGACTGAGGGGAAAACCAACTCAGATATATTACATGAAACATTATGAAATCCTCCAGTAAGATGATGTTAAGCTTCCAGGTACAAGAACAGAATATACTTGTCAGGTACGGTTGTGTGGCAGGCAGAGTAGGACCCAATTACAGGACTCAGAGACAAAAGATTAACTAAAGGAGGCAGCTTTATTGCTGTTACTTGGAAACTCAATTACACAAAATACAAAACTCAAACAAGGAAGAAAACCAGGGAGTCAGGGAAGTATATAAACATTATGAAAATGATCAACAGATATCTGCATGTAATTATACATAAATCTGCAGGAAAGGGACATGATATTTGGTGAAGAAAGATTTATGGTTTCCGTTTGTAGTCCATTTGTAGTCCAGCTTCTATTGAACATGCATGTCTTAGCAGGCTTTGTTTTGTGTACAGGCAAGAGGGACTGCAGTGGAAAACTACAACCTCTAAGCTATCAGCCAACAACACTTAGCTTTTTATTAGTTTTTTAAATGTATCTGCATTCCTAAACAATGAATGGGGAATGGAAGAGTAGGTCTTAAACAGGATATCCATTATCGGGAATGTGGATATCCTGGCTACAAGGATAGGAGAGTCATTAAGTTAAGATGGACTTTTATAGGCATTTCCTTACAGAAAAATATGGTGGGGTTTCTTTGCCCTTCTTAACACTCTCGCTCTCTCTCTCTCTTTAATATTTTTAGACACTGAAAATTGAGTTAAAGTAGGATTGGGAGCCACTATTTTGGCCGACACCCTGATCCTGAGGAGGGTGTCTATTGAGGGTTCTAGTATTATGATCACACCTTCCATCACTTTTATCATTTTTACCATCATCTTTTGTTTGGCCTCCCATTTCCTGCTCATGTAATTTCTGGGCTCAATAACCTCCGCAACACCCTTGACACCAATAATGAAATAGTTCTTCTCTATTCCTTGGCTATTACATCTCAAATATCAAACATCAAACGTTAGATCATGTTAGCATAATTTCAATATGAGGGCTCAAGCACTGTTTACTCTTCTTTTATCTACTAATATACAGGTAACTCTGCAATGTAGAGGATTTGAAGTAAGGACTCCTTTGTTTTTTCTATCTCATATAATCCCCACATAAAGCTCTGTCAACACCTGTGAGAGTATTCACTTCCCTCCTGCAGCTGAGTCTGGCTGCTCACTCTCCTTTTCTCACAGGACGTGTAGGAGGAAAAGGATGTGGGTCATGCAGGCATGTATGTTTTCCATTGCTCAAGTTATACCTGTATATGAATGAACTCCAGCCAAAAATGCATGAACCATATTCATTTACTGCTCAATGGCTGTTAAAAGGAATTCTAAACTGTGTCACGAAGTGACCTAGATGTTGCTGTGAAGTAATAGCAGTGCTGGTTTCTGAGTATGTAGGGCCTTGCAGTTCACTTGCTGGGTTTTGCTTCTTGCTGACTGTAACAGATCAGTTAGTGCCTGAGTTTGGCAACAGATTTTACACACTCAACTCAGTTACCACGGTAATTCAGGAAATGGCCTGCAGGGTGGTGGCTGTCTTTGGGATTAAAACTGGCAGCAATACTATTATGTAGGGTTTGGGCTTCTTCCTGGTGCTCTATACTCACATATTACTGTTAATTGTCAGAGTACCGCCCCATGTTTAATTTCAGGCAATAAAATATTGAATTGGAGTTTGTAAGTTTGTGCACAAGTTTGAAATTATTTTGGATTCTCTCTAAACCACACAGGGTTAAAAGTATACATACAGGCTCAAATATATACATACACTCAACTGGTATACAGAGGCAAAACTACAAAAATTGTATCTTTGTACATTATGGAGGGTACTCTATGTACAGGTGTTTGTTAAACAGGTGACAGGCAGAGGGAAAACACTGTAGCTCTGCAGTGAAATAGACAAGTGTATCTTTATTACCATTAGTAGTACAGTATCCATGTGCAAGCACAAACTACAAGAGAGGCCTTTCTAGCTGTGATCAGCTGTCTCACATAATAGGCCCATCTTGTTTCTTCCTTCCTCATGTCTATTTGCATCTCACTATCCATCACTCCTGAGGAGGGCTAACGAGCAAGAAAAAGATGCAAATGATGGAAATGTGGATGCAATTTCAGAGAAGTGGAATGTACCCACAGATAACTGTGATAAAGCAGCTAATGAGTTGTCAGGTAGCTGTACTCAGCTGGTGTACACATATACATACACTTAACTCCACTCAACTACAAGAATAGTTATAAGAAGCATAGCCTATTTTGAAGTTTCTTGTATTCATAAGTGAAAAATAAGATTGCTTTTTCTTTTCAAAATTACTGCAGAAGCCTGCTTAGCATATCCATCACTGATTAAAAAACAAACAAACAAACAAATTAAATGGCAGGATTAAAAATATCCATAGTCAGCAACAAGTCTGCACATCAACACAGAGCTGTAAATTTCCACTGGCTTCTTCAGGTCACCCACAGAGCATCACCTGAAGGGTTTCCTGTCAAGTAATAAGTGAACAGTAAAACTGACTCAGACATGTGTGGGGTTGCCCTTTACAGAGCAGAAAGCAGAGCACAGGTCAAGGGGTCAGCGCCTGCAGAACATACTGAAGATTGCTTGTTAGATGCACGTTTAGTGGGTCAACATCTTGTATCATAATGTTGAATATTTAAAACAAAATTATTCTGCAATTCTGTCAGGGTTTACAACAACAAATGAAGTTTAAAGCAGCTCCCATGTTTCAGTCCAAAGTCCTCAAATAACCTGTTAGTTTCACAATTTATTAAAGAAGAATATCCCTGTGAAAACATGATTATATGCCAACATAGACATGCTAATGCCTGTGTTTTGTCTTTATTGCATTGTAACCTTCATTTTGGTGCTATTTGATTTACACACTATTATCCAGATCACTGTGAGATGCTTGTTTGTTAGTGGGAATATGAATACATTCAATTGTCAGGTTTGGAATGTAAGGTTTATCAGTAATGGCTTTTAGGATCCTGCTTTTGTGTTAGTCACTGCTGTAAACCCTTAAAACCTTACAAGTCCCATGACTTCTGTAGTTCTTTGATCAATTTCCTCAACATTTTGTGTTTAACATGCTATTATTGCTAATGGCACAGTCCTTGTGCGTTTGCATTATGTCCATAAAAATATCCACGCTTCATTTGTAGGATTAATTGCATGCGTTTTAATCTACTTAATGTACTTTGTAACTTGATTTATTCATTACCCCAACATTTTGATGTTTTCAAGTAGAGCTTTTTCTTGCTAGCCAACTTTTAGATTTTCTTCATGCGACATGCCTGAACTAATGTTTTTCATTTTGCTCTGATGGCGCACATGAAATACAAATTGCAGGCTGTGCTGAGCTGACAGGCGCCAAGGTTTGGCAAGCCAGAGCTTTACAACATTGGCAGCTTTCAAGCCTTTTGGTTCTAATTAAAGCCACTCTCCCCTCAGGACAGACACCGCATCAATTTATGTCAAAGCTTCTTTGGACTTTTTAAATCACTGACAGCTTAATATCTTTATATGCTTTGAATGCAAAGGTTATAGATTTACAGTAGCATGAATAATCGGACTGGATTAAATCAAAGGCATTGATGTTTGGTTAAGAATGTTCAAACAGGAAAACAATAGATGTTTGCACACAGTCTTTTCATTTTACACACTATGACTGGTTTATGAGTAAGGGTTGCCGCATTGCATCATACAGTTTTATTGAACAACCACGTGATGACCTAAGAGACTCATAGTGTCTGTTTACACCTCTATATCTCTTTCTCTCTGAGCAAATCCCCCATTTCTCCTACAGCCTATAAAGCTTTTCTTTAACCCCTTTTTGTCTTTTTAATCTGAGCGAATAACATCAGGTGTTTCCATTTAAGGCCTGTTGGTGGTCGCCATTCCTGGGCCCTTTCTCATTTTGTAGTAGAGGTGAATTTGATTGCACTGCCTAGATTGGCACAGTTTTATCTCTTTTCCATCAACACGTAATTCTGATAAAATAATGACAGTTAAATTTATCTTCCTTAAAGACCTATTACCCAATGTTCCAAAACAAGAGCCCTAAATTGTTCTTTTGCTTCACCAAAGCTCTCTATGTGACTATGTGGTCTGATCTTTGTTCCACGTTGTTTTGAAACTGCATCTTGATACCAGACCATATTTCTCAGAATTGGAAAAGAACACATTCTCATTTTAAGGAAACAAGATCTAATCAAAAATACGTGTTTCCATACCTCTGTGATGCCAGTTGTACAACATGTGTAAAAAGATAAAATAAAATCAAGAAGGGTAAAGATAAAGATGTAATGTAATAGTCCACAACATTAAACATACAGTTCATTTCAAACAATGAGGGTGCTCCTTCTGATTTCATAATACTGAGTTTATCAATACACACAAACCATGTAGAACTGGACAAATCATCAAATACTGCTAAGCATGACCATCACATTAACCCTTTATTGGGCAAGGAACCATATTTGGTAACTTAATGGACATCAAAATTGTCCTCCCCCTGACTCACTGGAAAGTTGTAGAACCACATGGATTTCTCCCAGCTAATCAGCAAAGATTAGGTTATGTGACAGATAGTGATATTATTGCATCTGACCAATCAGTAATGGCCTGGAGCATTTGAAACTTCAGTGTTCTTCCAGAATTTGGAAAATTGGGTTTTTTGCCATGTCCCAATGAGCTTTCTCCAAAGGGTGGCTGGCCTCTTCCTTAGAGATAGGGTGAGGAGCTCAGTCATGGGCTCAGAGTAGAGCCGCTACTCCTCCACATCAAAAGGAGCCAGCTGATGTGGTTCAGGCATCTGACTAGGATGCCTCCTGGGTGCCTGTCCCACCGGGAGAAGGCCCCGGGGCAGACCCAGGACACATTGGAGAGATTATATCTCTCTGCTGGCCTGGGAATGCCTCGGTGTTCCCCTGGATAAGCTGAAGGAGGTGGCTGGGGAGAGGTCTGGGGTTCTCTGCGGAAGAAAGAGAAAGTGGAAGAAAATGGATGGATGGATGGATGGCTGGATGGATGGGTTTTTTGCCTCTACCTAATCCCACACTTGTGGTCATAACATCAAAACTAACAGAGGTACTGTAAGTTAATGAAACCCATGCATTATATAGCTAAAAAGTAGTTCTAAATGTTGAGATAGGTGTTGTTTGTGTTGGATTTCCATAAATTAGTGACATTTGTGGCATAAAAATGGTTGCACCATATTTGATCATACGACCTGTTTACCTAAAACTAGCGCAAGTGATGGTAAGTCCATTTTTAGACATGCACCAGATTCATCTAGTGAGCCATACTTGAGTTATTTCTAAAAAATATATGCTATTATAAACATAGAACTGTAGTAAATAGTATATTGGACGTTGCAACAACTTCGTATGTCACTATACAGTGATCCTGTGAGAAATTTAACCAATTTATAGACATTTTCAGGCTAGAAATAGTGAAATATGTGATTTTGTTTTATGACCTTAAAACAGTTTTTATTATACTTAAATCACAAATATTGGTGTTTATTTTTGCTGTAAATCTAATACTGCTAAAATTAATTTAGTAATTCAATATTTGTAATTTATTTAGTTTTGATTGAATTACATGTAAGAAAAAAATGAGGGTTACCACCAGTAGTTATAATGCTGTTTTTTACTTTTTATTATATATTTACAATTTCTGTATCAATATATTTTGTTTCCAATAGCTCTACATTTAAATGTTACCATTTTTCTTGAATTTGGCTGGATATTGACTCAAAAAATGTACTTGCTTTTCTTTTGGAGCTGACTATTTGGCTCTGTTATGGAAGCCAGCCCATCAAGTACCATGACATAGAATAGCACAACCTGTATTTGAGTGTATTCACATGCTCAGTTCAGTGAATTAACTTAAATCTTTGGAGAAAAGTGTAAATATTTAGCCACATTATCTTATTCGACATTATTACCCTGTTACAGCAGCTTCACCAAGTACCGTAACACAGTTGCCTATGACTAGGCAGGGCTGCACTTTGATATGTGTGTTATATTTATGAAAATTACCAGTGTGAATTAAGAAAAATGTTCTTAAATAAATGGCCCTTTTAGTTTATATGTGTAGTTCATATACACTTTTTGGAAAAATCTATACCCTAAACAGGTGAGGAACCATATATGGTAACTTCATTGACCTTGATTTGCACCTTTTAAACGGTTAAGCATTAAAAAACATGAAGTAGCCATGTGTCTTCAATCGCCCCCTTTTTGTTGTCTTTCATACATGTGTTGCTGTTGATTATCATTCATAATCCCTTGTGTCAGAAGTATGCAGAGGAGAGGAAGATTCATGGTCTTGCCTGTGTTGCTGCTGCCAAATCGAATCCTCTATAAATATGAGAGGGATATGTGATTTATTGTATTGTGTTTATCAGCCAAAATGAAAAATCTTGTGTTTTTGTTTATACTTTCTATAAAAACAACAACAAAAAAAGAAAAACGTCTTGCCAAAACTCTACAGAAACAGATATTTCATGTCTTTTTATCAGTTTGTTTAGAAGCTTATAATGAGATAAATCTATTATGAGTTAAATTACTAACTTATATCGTAATATGTGCAGTTGTATTGACATCTAGAGCATAAGAAGTCAGTTTTATGGCCTTAATATTCTAGAGAAAACTAAAAATGAGTCCCTCAGAACTGACACGAAGACCTCGAGAAGGTCTTTAGGAAGACTTGGCAGGCATCATTTGATGTGACTTAACTCCAGGCTCATTCTGTGCTTCTTATCCAAGCATCTTTTTATTTCCACAGCTTAAGGACGTTTTATTGTTCCAGGACTCAGGGGTAGTTTTAGTGCTCTCTATTGGCTCAGATGTGCTTTCCATGATGCTAGTAATCATACTTCTCTGTGTCAGGTTTCATTAGCCTGATTGGGACAGTCCATCTCTTTTGGATCACATCTTCAGCTATTTATTAGTCACCAGATTCAGTGACTTTTAAAAAACTTTTTATAAGGAAACTTTTATAGCAGCTGCTATTTGTCTGAATATGTATAAACAGTGTTTGTATCTGCGAGTATTTGGAGATTAATATAAAGAGGCCAAATAGTTAAAGCACCAAACAAGTTTATACTGCAAATGCTACTACTTACAGATTTTGTTGAGCCAAGCAGTACTCCTGTCCATCATTTTTAACTTTGTTTACATGCCTCCAAAATTTTCAGCTTTATTATCTGTACTGTAACTTGGCTCTTTCATGTATCGTGGAGCCACAGTCTGTTGCTTGCCTGTGTGTGAATATTTACCCTAAAATCAACCGTTTTTGACACAAAGACTCCCAATTTGTAAATCCTTCCACTTCTTTACTATCATGGGGTCATACAAAAACCTCATCTACAAGGAAATTATTACTGTGATTTAATTACAAAGCTAATTTTCTGTAAACATAACCATAAAACTGTCTCCAGACTAAATCCCAACATATTTTAGATGCAGAACGACACTTAAACCAACCGAATTAAAGAGGGAGCAGCAAGAATAGATGTGATTGTGCTTTGTTAAAATATGACTTGTGTTTTATATCTGTAGATGTGGTAAATAAACTGGAAGTAAATGTGGTTTATTGAAACATTAAAATGCCAGAAAAACACTGCTTTTATACCATATTCATTACAACTTATAAGAGACTAACTGAAATTTAAGATTTAATTATTAAATTATAAATATTATATTTTGCCATTTTTTTATGCTATATCCCAACATTACATATGGGCAAACAGGGTACATGTTTATTAGTAAGTTGATGGATTTAATTTAAGCTCATTAAAATGCTGCTTGTTATAGATGCATGTAAGCAACACAGGTCTATCCCAGCACCAGAATGTCCTACATCGACTGTTTCCTGCCTCGCTTCATGGTCTTGGGTCTAGCATATCTGTTTGCCTTCTTCATTGTGCCTTGCAGCTATCCTTCAAACTGTAAAGCCTGCTCCCTGGTTTAACTGTTACTCTGGGATATATCAGAGCTGAAATTTTTGGAAGAGCTCCACATCCATTATTTTCTGCCAGCTCTCCAGATTGTGCTGCTTGCAGGGAGTGTAAGACTGCATTATGAACTGATAAACCAAGAAAAAATGCTCAAAGAAATCTGTTGAACTGGAGAGCAGCAGAATAGAAACCCTGGATGTTTTAAGTATATTTGCAAATCATAAGGTTTTGATCATATATAATAGCAGAAGAAGTCACCATCTGTAGTTCCACACATCTTTGAATGCTGTTTTCCAGCAAAGCAACCAGAAGACTATTCCCCTTTAACTCTGACTGATTACCGATGACGGCGATGATTTCAGGCCTCCTTTGCATCTGACATTACCATGTTCCTCATATCCAGCGCATCCATATGGTTTTACTTCAGTGAAAGACTCTCTATGAGAAAGCGGTCTGTTCAGCACAGCTGTTCTCATTACAGCTGTGGTCATTGTCACCACCAGCTAGAGTCGTATTCAGATGTGGAAATTGAGACCAATGGGAAAGAGTTCAATTATCATCTGCACTCTGATCTGTACGAAACCACAAAGTAAGAGAAATGAAGACGTCTCCTTCAAGGGAGAAGCACCGGCTGCCAGCTAACTGTCAGCTCTTTTTTTCTTAATGTAGTTATACGGACCGATTAATGGAAATGAGAGTGAATCCAGTATTGTTGTCATCCTTCTAGAGATGATGGTTTTTTGTTTTTTTTAAATCGTCCTAATTCACCCATGTGCACATTTACTACAGCTTTTTGCCACTGCTAATGTCTGGCAGAAAAAAGATCCTAAGTTTTCTGAGTGTAAAATTATAGGATAAAGCCAAAACTGTCATGGGCTGGCTGTGAGGCAGGCAGAGTGAGGACCCAATATGCAAACTCCAGAGACAAACGTGAGTTTGGAACTAGTTTTATTGCAAGAGTTAAATAACTCAAAATACAAATAATTCTGACGGGGCAGAGCAGCAGAGCACGCAAAGGTAAACTGTCAGAGACCAGGAAACAGCGCACACAGCTAGCGGGGAAATGACGACAATGCGACAAAGAACTGAGGAGAACAGAGGACTTAAATACACACACAGGAGGATGATCAGGTAAGTGGAAACAGCTGGAACACAGCGGGGACAAATCAGGAGTAACGAGACAGGAAGCAAAATGAATACCACACATGAGACATGGGACTAACAGAATAAGACAGGAAGTGACTTACACATGCACACACACAGATCCAGACTAAGACATGAGAACTTGACACAGAACAAAAGGTAAACAAACAAAGGAACAGGACTGACGGGGGACTGGCACGGGAAAACAAGGGAGGCACAAGTAGAAAGGGACTCGAGGAACATAATATAACCTGGAAACAGGAACAGACTAAATATGACATCCAAACTAG
>VUQS01069517.1:0-12008 GCA_015108495.1 Heterochromis multidens
AGCTACCTCGTCAGGCCAGGACTCCGCAGTCTATTCACACCTACCTCACTCAGTCTCTCCGCAGTCTATTCACACCTACAGGCCAGTGGCCACTCTTTCAGTGATGAGGACGTACACATCCTGGACAGGGAGGAACGCTGGTTTGAACGGGGAGTCAAGGAGGCCATTTACGTGAAAAGGGAAAGACCATCTCTGAACCGAGGAGGGGGCCTAAGGGTACATCTGTCACCATCTTACAATGCTGTGATCGCAGCCATTCCCCAATCTCTGTGAATGGTACTCATGGCCATTGATCAATGGTCATGACAATTTGCATACTATTGATCATGAAACTGACCAAATGGCCCATTGTTAGTCAGTGGTGCTGGTTTCTGTCATTATGCAAATGTACTGTTTATAAGGCTGGGGAATTCTGCAGTCAGCTGAGACTGAAGAAGTTACCAGTTGGTAAACGAAACGTTTCTCCCACTAAAAAACGCCACGTCCAGATGAACAGATTCAACTTTTTGGGATCTTCACTAGAAGTTCTCTATAAGTTCCAGTAACTGGTTGATGTGTAGTCTACTTGTCAGAGATAGTGGCTCTGGTTCTTTATTTAGTTCAGGGTCAAGGGTCTAGAGATCAAACCTTTGAGATACTCCTTCCTTTACCTGGGGTGCCAATTGACATTGTTCTTTTGATAAGAAATAAAACGCTATTTATCTGATGGTGTTACATCATGGTGTTGTAGATAGGATTATTGTGGTAGCTGTTAAATGTGTTAAGGCACAACCATTCAAACCTTCCTGAAATGGCACGCCATGTTTTGTACATTTTCACACCTATACAAATATTTCCACCCAATGGAGATGTAGGAGAAAGATGTCATGGAGGAGAAATATTTACTTTGACAATTAGTATTATAATTATTATAACATTATTGAATGTTTCTTACCAGCTTTGTAGTCCACTACACTGAGGTAGTTTATACTGAGAACTTTTTCTTTACTTTGGTGGCTCTAGTGTATCATCAGCAGTGTCGATCAGGAGTGTTTTCCCCAGATTTCTAGCAATTATTTTTGCATGAGAAACTAAAGTGAGCTCAAGTCAAAACTAACTGACTTAAAGTTTAAAAATGATATAAAAAGATATAAAGAAATACAACATGAAATAAACTAGACACTGCTTTAAATAGTGCTTTGATTTATATGGATAAAATACATAACCAAATGGTCACATTTCAAACTTCAACACTTGTTGTGGTGTCAAAAGTGTGCCTTAAGTTGAATTAAAGGGGTGTTTTCACCTCAGGGAAATCTCTGCAGAACTACAAGTAATTTAATATCAGCACAGTTCTGAGAGTAAGCCTAGCAGTTATTATTCCATGTAGCCTCTAGATCAATATATTTGGGAGCGGTATAAAAGCCTATTGCCTTACTTACACTCAATACTTTTATCATATTAGTGTGACTCCTGCTCTCTGTGTACGTGATACATTTAGACCTTGGTATGTACCACTCCGAGCACTGTCTATGACTCAGCTGGGCCAGCCAGTGCAGTTTAGCATGAGCAGATACAAGCACATAAGGGTGAATCAAACTCTTGGATGACAGCAAGCGAAAAAGGCCAAGGTTAGAGAATAAAATTGATCAAAAGTATCATTTAACATGAATACTGCTTCTGTGGGAATTCTCATGAAAGTTTTTGTATAGTCTACTATATGCTGATAACTGCAACTTCAAAAACTTACAGAAAAATAAGTTGAAATGTGTGAGGAAAAGCTGGGAAAGTGTAGGAGTATAAAGAAAGCACAGACTTTGCTCTGAAAAATCAACACTAAGGCTGCAGAGGCAGCGGTAAGAGGCTGCAGTGAAATGTTGAAACGGTTGCACTGCGGTTGGCACATTCGTGAAGCTGTGTGACACAGTGCCCCTTTTCTCTGTAGAGATACAGGAACAGGAACAGGAAGACCAGTTTGTGGTTTACGAATTGAAAATCAGCAGTGGCAATGCTTTTGACTAATTCTGCAAACCAGAATGCAGTTCAAGAGAAACTAAATGAATGTAAAACTGGGTGGCATTGGCGGCAGATGTCTGTGGTAACTCTAAAACCAGCTCAGTTTGAAAGTAAACACACAACAATCAATGTATCAGCTGAGAGTGAGGTGAATGTTAATACATTAATTTATCAGCTTGTGCGTTCATATGTTCATTTGAAATTACTTCATAATAAATAATGCTGTTTGTTTCTGCTGATCACTGATCAATTAATAACAGATTAACAGCCACACCCCTCGCCCACACTCTGTGTGTGTGTGTATATGTGTGTGTGTGTGTGTGTGTGTGTGTGTGTGATGCAAGAAATGAGTCACAAGATTTGGCAAAGGCAGGGTTTCCTTTATATTCTATAGGTTGAGAAGGACAAAGCTCCACCAACAGCAGACTGCTTGACATGGTACCCAGGTAAGTAGCAGCAAACTCATTTTGATTTTAATCAGCTGCTAGGCTCTTAGTTTTTACTACGATATCATAATTCATAGAATATGGCTGTTTGTATCCTCAGAGGAATGAAAACGATATAAAAAAAAAACTTACAAAAATTTGTTTTAAATGCTCATTTTAAAATATTTTCTATTTACATTTTCTGGATATATTTATTTTTCTTTTTTCTCTCTCTTTAAAATGTTGTGTTCTTAAACTGGTTTGTGCTGTACCCAGCTATCACTCTGCCAGTTTCATTTTACTAGACTGCTCACCACACAAAGTTTAAAAATTATGAAAGTGATCAGAAAAGGACTAAAATATCATGTAGCTAAATAATAATGAAAAAAAAATTATACAGTCAGATATTACCTTGATCAGACACCTCTAATACAATCAGCATTTTTAAAAAATGAAACCTTAATCATTTACTTTTTTAGCAGTTACAGTTAGTGTGAAATGCATATAATGAAATTGGGGTTTTATGGCTTTGTAAAGAAAGGTGTCATGTATTAACAACAATTTTCCTAAACAATATTAGAATAAAAATATAACTGTATTTTTGTAGTTGTAGTTTGTAGTTTGTTGTTTCATATCTGATGTGAGCTTGAAGGCTGTGATATTAAAACACTCATCTGAAAAATCTGAATTTTGCTAATTTACGTCCAAATTAAATGCCTTCTGCAGTTTCCAGTTTGGTTGGTTACACCTTGCCCATGTGTAGTTCCTGCAATGATGAGCGTGTGTGATAATAATATGCCTGATCTACCCTTCCTTCCTTTTTAGTGTTTCATACCAGTGATCAGTGCCCTTTTGACCTGGGATACGCCCAGCAGCCATGACAACATCTGGATCAAGAGCCCACTTCATTCTCATCCTTTTCCACGTCCTCATCTTTCTCTCACTGCTGTTTTACAACAGCTTCTTAAACCAGAATGTGCTGCAGAATCACCCTAATGGTCCTCATGGAAACATTAGCATCCTGGTGTGGCACTGGCCGTTTGGCCGTTCCTACAGTCTCAATGGGGACAAATGTCTCAACATGTACAACATCAGCCACTGTTTACTCACTGATGATAAATCAGCCTTTTCTGCTGCTGATGTGGTTGTGTTCCACCACTATGAGCTGAGCAGAGGTCTTTCATCTTTGCCCCTACACCTGGATCGTCCTACGTCTCAGCATTGGGTGTGGATGTCCTTGGAACCTCCTATCAACAATGCAAACCTCACACAGCTCAATGGCCTCTTTAACTGGACGATGAGCTACAGACGTGATGCAGACATATTCATTCCTTATGGAAAAACCATGCTGGGAGGTGATCATCTAAGCTTCCCAGCTGCTTCAGATCGCTCCTGCTTTGCCAGCTGGGTGGTTAGCAAATACAGACCTCAACAGACCCGGGCTACTGTTTATCAAAGTCTAAAGAAGCATATCCCCATAGAGGTGTATGGCAAGTGGAACAAGAAATCCCTGCCAGGCAAGAAGCTTTTGCCCACCATTTCAAACTGTCTATTTTACCTTTCTTTTGAGAACTCAGAGAAAAAAGACTACATCAGTGAGAAGCTCTGGAGGAACGCTTTCCAAGCAGGGGCTGTGCCAGTGGTTCTTGGCCCCAGCAAGGCCACCTATGAAGCCATGACCCCCCCTCATTCCTTTATCCATGTAGCTGATTTCATTAGCACAGCTGATCTGGCTGCTTATCTGAAGGTTGTGTCTGCAGACAGGCAGGCCTATGAGGAATACTTACAATGGCATAACACCCACCAAATTAAAACCTACACTGACTGGAGAGAAAGGCTGTGTCAGATCTGTGTCAAGTTTCCCAGTTTACCTGCCAGGAAAGTCTACCACAACCTGGAGAGCTGGGTTAACAGCTAACATCTAATCTCTTCATGGTCGGTTTGGTTAAAGACTGCTGATTCTGCTGAGTTACCACATGCAAATGTCAAATACCATAGAGTGGAAATACAGTGGAGGTTGTGGAGGAATGTGGTCAGCCATTTAGTTTTGGTAAACAGTAAGAAACTGGACGCTACAAATGCAAATCTCAAGCGGTTGGGTAGGTTGCCACTACAGTGCATGAAAATGCGGAAATAGGAACTGGTGTGTAACTATAAATAACATGTGATCTACAGGGCAAAGTGTGCCACTGAACAAGAACAACACAGTTTACTTTTGTTATTGCTAATTGCTGATGTGCTTAAGCTTTGCTAAAACTATTTATTCATAATAATAACGTAGCATTTTCTCAATAAAGGACATGAAAGAAAGCAGATATATACTACAGTAAAAAATGAAAACCACATAAATTTCATTTCATTTTCATGGTACCAGACTGAAATAATTATTCAGGCCAGGAATCTGACTTTATCCCAGGCCACTTTATTTAGGGGTGTCACCATATCAGATTTTCTTTGTGTAATTAAAAGAATTCACGTTAATGATATTATTGGATGTCTAGTATATAATATTAATAAAAACAGATAGCTGAGAGAGAGAGAGAGAAAGAGAGAGAGAGAGAGAGGATACATGCACACAACACATGTCTATTTGGGGAATGCACCAGTGCACTATGGATGCTGTGGTAACATCATAGTCTATAGGAGAGGGCGACAGAATTGTGACTGACACATGGATTCTTAGATTCTTAGAGTTTCATCAGCTCTTTTCTACTTTTAAAATATTGCTGCTGGAATTCATGGGAGGCCACACTGAGACTAATGTTGAGACAATGTTTAGGGGTACAAAGCTTTTGCTTTAAAACAGTATAAAACCGTTTTTAAATTAACTAAACCGATCAAAAGAATGTCAAGAAAAAGCAGCTACAACATTTTTTTCAAGACATGTATTGTGCTGCAGTGATATCAACTTAAGTTGAATAAGTACTCTGACATAATACCACTTTGAACCACATGATGGTGTATTCAGTCAGTGTACCATCCAACCTGCCCTGAGTCCAGCCAAAGACATTCCAACATAATGTAAATGGACTGGTTCTTATGTAGTTCTTTTCTACTCTACTGGAGCACTCAAAGGACTTTATACATTCACCCATTCACACAAGCACTTTTTTCAATGCTTTTTCTACCCAAGTGCCTTTTATCTAACATTCACACACTCACAACTTGGGGTTAGTATCTTGCCCAAGGATACTTTGGCACGCAGACTGGAGCAGCCAGGGATTGAACCACCAACCTTCCAATTAGTAGATGACCTGCTCTACCTCCTGAGCTACAGCTAGTATTAACCATTACTCAGCTAGTGTTAGCTTAACATTTATACAGAATTCATGCTACTTCCATATCCAGCCTATTCATTTTGTTAGTTAAAAGAAAACACAGTCTCAAAATACGGATATAAAAACATTAGTTAGGAGATGTCTTATAATTTAAATAATTTTAAATGTACACAGAAAAATGTAATGCTGGTTGGGGTGGACAAATTTCTAGCAAACTACAGATGAAAACTCACCACCAGAATGTGGTGAGTTTTCATCACATTTAGCAGAGGATTTTTACTATAGATTGTATATAAAAGATGAATGCTTCCTCCTACTCCTTTCAAATGGGAAATGGTCAGCATTTTGTTTTTGTTTTTTTCCATGTGAATAGGATGGCTTTCAGTGATTTTGTGTTTATTTGTTTTTTGTGTATTAACACTTGTTACTTATATGTTCGAAATAAAGATTTGATTGATTGATTGGATGTAAATTCTGGTTCTGAAAAGTGAAGCCAAAGTGTAAGTGCTTTAAATCTGCTTTCTTTTTAATGGGTAGCATGGGGAGACTCCTCGGGTTGCAAAACAACTTTGGTTGTGCAGAATTCTACAAGAAAAGGTCTCCATGCTCCCTTGCTCTGTAACCTCAGTAAACACTTTTCTGATAGGTTTATGGACTCAACAGCCAGTTCCCAGTCATACAGAAAAAATTATATTATTTTGTAAATAATGGTAATTTTTATAGTTAAAGTAGGATTATCCACAGTATACTCATTGGCTAATGACAAGACAAGATAAATATATAAACACCTATTCTGAATTTGTTTTGAATGTAATAGAAAATGCTCCATTACAAGTTAATGAAGTTTAGAATTCATGTAAAAAAGTTAAATATTTGAAAATGTACATGATTTGTTAGACTATTACTTAGGCTGCATAAACTCCACAGGTTTATTCAAATCTGATACCTCATGTTATCCCAGCATAATGTGACATCATGCACAAATCTTTGATTCATCAATATTTTCTTATTTTTAAATTTGGTAATACTCTATGAATTAATAAATAATAATAATAATAATAATAATAAAATCTGCAAGCAGCAATGAGGGGGCCCTCGCACCCCAGCACACGTGCATGCTGTGGTTGAGCTGTTCTGCGGTCGAGCCGTACTATAGCTCTGGTGTGATGTAGATGAGGAGTGTCATGCGGTCACATTGTTTTCAGCCCCAGATGCTAATTGTGTAATTTACCTACTGAACACCTCCTATGCCCACTAGGTGGCGATGGAGGATTCCCACTAATTATATGTCATGCTGCTGTATATCCTGCGTGGAACAACCAATTAAAATTTCATGTAGACTGGATGGATGATGATTATAGCCTACTGCATATTTGCTTTTGCCACTAGGTGGCGCCATAAGTGTGACCTAATATTGGCACATAAATGTCTCCAGACTTGGACTGTCATCAAGCACGTGAGGTTTGGGACAGATTAGACAATATATACTTGAGATATACAATTTTGTGTCCTGTTGCGAATGATCGAATTTTGGACACGAACATGACCATTCATGAAATGTGAAAAGCTTCGCAATTTATCATCAACAAGGTCTTTAGATTCCACTCACCCAAGATCATGTTGATCTGATGAAATTGGAGGAGTTTGTCAAGATACAAAATGAATTTTTTGCCTGAAAATGGCAAAAAAGTGCTGCCAAAATTACACTTGAAATTCAAAATTGATTCCCTGTTGTGTTTAGGCCATGGCTCCAAGAGACTTTTTTGCACATCTAGAGACATTACATGAGGCTTCCAAATTTCAGACTCATAGACAAAAAGTAGTGCCGGGGCTGATTTTTTGAAATTTTGTAGGTTGTGCTATGGAGCCAGTTTCCAACATCCATTGATAATAGCCATAGAACATGAAAGCCTACATAATGTTGGAGATGTAGGCTCCAACTTTTAAGCTTTTTGATGTTTTAAGCTTTCCAAGCCCCTCATCAACATCTTCATTTTTAATGGCAAATCGCCCTGTTACTAGAGTGCGCCACTAAATGAAAACTCACAAGTTTCGCAATGAAGCATCATTATGGTGTGATGTCTACTCAGACCGCTTTTGAGGTGGATGGTGTCAACCTGGGAGGAGCAGTACATCAAAGAATAAAACATTGGACAATGTGTCTTGGATATACAGCAATTTCGTGCTTCATGGCAAAACATTAAAATTCACCATGCCACCAGAGGCATGCCTTTTGGCAAAAACTCACCATTTTTAACATAAGCCAAGAACAACTTCATGAGGCTTTCCTGACCAAATTTGAGGTTACTCGGGTCAACCACCTTGAAGCTGTACCTCAACGTGTAAAACATGTCATTTCCTGTTCCCACCAGGTGGCACTGTGACTTCAAATGTAATTCAAATGTGTTCAGGAGTGGATGATCAAACTTGAGAAGTTTCCTCTAGAATGGGCGATGTATGTGTGAATGACAGCAAATGAAAATTTCATGGCGAATGATTGAAATTTGCCATGGTGCCACAGACACACCCATCAATGAAAACTCAAAAGCTCCGCAATTTACTATGGCCCAGGTCTATAGTTTAAACTGACCAAATATGAAATTGATTCGATAAAATCCCTAGGAGGATTTTGCAAAAGTATAACACTTTAAAATGGTAAAATCTGCCCCAAAATTTCATCTTCAATTCAAAATGGCAGACTTCCTGTTGGGTTTGGATCAAGGAACCCAGCGACCTTTTTGTACATCATTGACTGTTACACGTGTGTATCAAATTTCATTCATATCAACTCAAACTATGTGTCCGTAGTATTTCAGTATAGACTGCATAGGTATAATAAGGGCCCTAAAAAATGGAGCAGATACAATAGAGCCTTTGCAATGTTAGTGCTCGGGCCCTAATAATTAGTGTTAGTAATAGTAGGCATATTCAGTTTAAAGTTGTGTTTAATTTTTCTGGTATGGTATGCATGGTTTATGCACAGTTTTGTGTGTGCTCTGTGAGTTAAGCCTATTGTCTATTCTTCTCAGAGATGCAAAACAGAGGGTGGAGCATTTCTCTGAAGCATTTAGTGCTACTACTTCCTGATCAGGGTGAAGTTGATTCAGTGCCAGTGACCACCTCTCCTTATCAATAAAAACTTTGAGGTGTTTGTTCCTTCCTTTGTGAAATGCTGGTATGTCACAAGCCAAGTTAGCCAATTATTAGTGTTTTGGGATTAACACAGAGAAGAATGCAGTGTGTGTTAGTTCTCATCATGATAGGTGTGATGGGTGCATAGATGAGTGAGATATAAGAGCATATGGTTTCATTCTCAGATCCACCCCTCACTAATTCAAAATATCAAGATGGGGGAGGCAAAAACCTCAAGGTCGAGGCTTCACAACAGGACTTCCCTAACCACATCACTGTGGCTATTTTTTAATTGTCTACGGTTTCCCCTCCTATGGTTTCAACTTCTATGAGACCTTGAAATCCTTTTTTTCATTAGTGATGAACTTTTGTAATTAGCAAATTTTGTATTTGTGATAGTTACTTTTTTATCTTTCAGTGAGCTGATCCAGTGTTTTAGAGTTTGATGCACTGCCCCACAGAAATTTTCCTTCTAACCATGATTTAACTATAAGAAATCCTTTCTTTGCTCAGAACAACAATTTAATAAACCTTGGATGTGTCATTCATATCCTCCTGTGTATCATCTGTCAAATGCTGCTTCAGTGGAAGGCTACAACTCAAAGAAATCTGACATTTTGTACAAGGGAGTTAACATGATCAGTGGCACTGACCATATGCCGTGGCTTGCTGATATGGAGCAAAATCTGAAATACTTTTCCTTCATTTTATATGTCACAACTTGGGTTAACATTCAAATACAGCAGATTTATTTTGTGGCCACACACAAAGAACAAAAACATCTTAAAGTCCTCCTCCACTGAAAAATGTATGTTGGTTAATTTTCCCTTGTATGTCTGAGCTTCAGTGTGAAGTATGCATGTTCTGTATTTGCAGCACTTCTCTGTGTTTGGTTCTGTTTTCTCACGTTGCCACTCATTTCTGTGTTTGGTTGTGTTTTGTCACTTAGAAACTATTTTCTCACTGCTGCACATGCTTAATGAAACTGGTTAAGATGTAGAAGACATTTTTATAGTTTGTTGTTATGTTCACCACCTTCCAGTTCAATTCAATTCAATTCAATTCAATTCAATTCATATAGCACCAAATCACAACAGTCGCCTCAAGGCGCTTTATTTTGTAAGGTAAAGACCCTACAATAATACAGAGAAAACCACAACAATCAGATGACCCCCTCTGAGCAAGCCCTTGGCGACAGTGGGAAGGAAAAACTCCCTTTTAACAGGAAGAAACATCTGGCAGAACCAGGCTCAGGGAGGGGCAGCCATCTGCCATGACCGGTTGGGGGTGAGGGGAGGGAGACAGGACAAAAGACTCACTGTGGAAGAGAGCCAGAGATGAATAATACTAATAATTAAATGCAAACTGGTGTATAGAGTATGAAAAGAAGTGAATGAAGAAGAAACACTTCACTAACCACATCACTGTTCATCATGGAAAACCCCCAGGTTTCCCATGATGCAGCATAACTAAGGGAGAGTTCAGGGTTACCTGATCCAGCCCTAACTATATGCTTTATCAAAAAGGAACGTTTTAAGCCTAATCTTAAAAGTAGAGAGGATGTCTGTCTCCCAAATCCAAACTGGGAGCTGGTTGCACAGAAGAGGGTCCTGAAAGCTGTGAAAGCTCTGCCTCCCATTCTACTTTTAAATTCCCTAGGAACCACAAGTAAGCCAGATCTTCCCAAATCTTCTTTGCCAATGCCAAACAGCTTATTCTGCTATTGAACCTTGTTTTGAGCTTCTGGTACCCCAGGTACTGACAATCAGGTGCCTGATTGGTGAATGATTAGCAGCACCTGTGAGCGTAGACCCTGCTACAAGGGTCAGTTGGTGTCTGCTCCAAGCAGCCACATTTGACTGATCTGGATAGCGCCTGTGCCATAGAGCAACTTCAAGCTTGTATTCCGCAAAACCAAGTTGCAGCATTATTTGGAGCGAGCCCTAGTACCATCTCTAAATTGAAAGCCAAGTTTCATACAATGGAGAATGACAGAGACAGGCCGCGAAGTGGGCATCCCAGGAAGACGACGCCACAAGAAGACAGTTTCCTCACCCTGTCAGCACTTAGGAACCGTTTTTTGTAATTGTTCTATTTGGTGCTCTTTTATATATTTTTGTTTTATATTAAAATGTAACTTTGTGAACTAAATGCATGCCTACACCTCTTCTTATATCTAAGTGGTGTATATTAGGACTGTATTGGTTGGAAAGGGTGGTGCAATAACTGTAAGGTGGGCATTGTGCACACCCGCCAGGCCAGCTTAGTGCCTCGGGTCACAATCTGGCACAGCAGGGTGAGGGCCTAGGTGTGCATTCAGATCAGTTGGTCTATTGGTGTGAATTTTTTTTCTCCTCATTCTGTTTTTTAACTGTTTTAAAGTTGTTTTTTTTTTTTTTTCTTTTAAGGCAAAGCAGCAGCTGGTAATTCCCTGTGAAAACCAATGCACTGTCTGTATTCAGACATAGTAGGCATACCTATTGGCATGGGTTTCATAGCACATAATGGAGTCCCAAAATGTGTCCTGCCCCAATCAGGTCCCTCTAGCCCCCATAGACTGCATGATTCTATTTCCATGGAGGCCTCCCCCTGAGAAAGATTGGTTTATCACCTTAGGGAGAGGTCTTGCCCTCTCTTTAGTGGAATTGGCGAGATCAGTGTTCAGAGCTGGGTGGAGGAAATAAAATCTGTTATACAGATACATAGGCTTGCTCCTGTTGATAGGGCCCACTATATTTATGATCATTTGATGATTGTAAAGAAATAAAATACAGGTCCCAACAGGTAAGGGAAGATCCAGATTGCATTCTTGATATCCTTCTTAGCCAATATAGTTGCCCCATGTCTTTTCTTGCGGTCAATGAAGCTTTTATTCAAAAAAGCAAGAAGAAGGTGAATCACTGAGGGAATTTTCACATGCATTATTCTCTTTGAACATCTTGACTATGACCATCATGCTATCAGGAATGAAGTCCTTAGGTGGGAGCATGAGGGCAGAGTAGCAGAGGAAGGTCGGTTCAGGAGTTATTCTGTCCCCTCAGTCTACTGCATCCAGCATACAGGGCAGGCTAAAGCACAGACAGATATTGTGGGGTCAGAGTTGCCAGAGCTTTAGGCTCAGATTGATCAGCTCACATATGAATTAAGATCCACTCGCACATCAGTTAAGCCCAGGTTT
>VUQS01069519.1:0-24159 GCA_015108495.1 Heterochromis multidens
GTTTAACCTTAAATATGTGTCTAATTTGGTAACCATCATGCTTTTATAATTAACATACCAATCAACCTTTCTCACTAGAAACTGGGGCTGTTAGATAAATGTAGTAGAGAAGAAATTTACTTTTTCCAGCAGTGCATTTCTTAATGTATGTTGTGATTTATTCAGGAGGTGAATACTCAGGAGTGTCTGTTGCTTTGCACAGGTTAATGAGGCTTTTGCCCCTCAGTATCTGGCTGTTGCCAAGGCTTTAGGACTGGACCCGGAGAAAAGCAATGTTAACGGTGGAGCTATTGCCATCGGACATCCTCTTGGGGCTTCTGGAGCACGCATCACTTCTCACCTGGTGCATGAGCTCAGGTAGTGTAGTCATTTAGTGGTGCACACTATATTGTATAATAATATAAAGCTACTTATATTAAGTGGCTTTGAATAATTATCTTACCTTCTGACAGGCGGCGAGGAGGCAAGTATGCCATTGGGTCTGCCTGTATCGGCGGTGGTCAGGGCATCGCCATCATCATTGAAAAATGCTGAGAGGAGGAGCTGCAAACTGTCAGAAGGATTCCTACAGAAGAATGACCTACACACAATCACACCGTCCACTCAAATGCAAAATAAAATACAGCTGATACATTCTAAAAAGGATATTTTTCCACATTTTCACATGAGAACATGAGTACACTAAAGGTTTCAGTCTAGAGTTGCCTTGGAAGTCCAGTGAAGATAGAGCGCTAACACTCGTACCGACATGTCTGTTCTTGTTTTACAAAAGTGCAAAAGACTCTTTATACACGTGCCTAAAATAGAGTGCTAGGTGCTTGGTGATGGTACAATGTGTAGAATATTAAACAATGCAGTTTGTGCTGGGATAGAGTGAGATTTGATGGAACTGGAATTTGCCTTCAAATGTTCTCGATCACTCTGCTATTATGGTTTAATGTTGGCAGAAAATTACTCCAGCAAAAACAGATTTTGTACTTGTGTGTCAAAGAATCTCAAATAAAATGTAAAAAGAAAATGAGTGAAATTTTCATTATCACTTTTTGATTGCAGCTGCAGCTATTTTTTATTCAAGAGATAAGATTTGTTTTTAGTTGCGATGCTCAGAGAAATTGCAAAAAAAAAAACTACAGTAGCTACATCTGAGAATCTGCAGACCTCATTTAGCACGTTAAATGTTGACAGTAAAATTAGAGAAAGACTGAACAAGTATGGCTTGTTTGGAAGCCTCTTCTCTCTAAAATAATATGGCAGCATGGCTTAGGTTTGCAAAGTTGCATCTGAACAAACCACAAGAATTCTGGAACCAATGTTCACCAGACAGACGAGATCAAAATGGAGATGTTTGGCAAAATCCAAACATAGCATGTCAGCACAAACACCTCATACCAACTGTCAAGCACGGTGGTGGAGGGGTGATGATTTGGCCTTATTTTGCAGCCACAGGACCTGAGCACCTTGCAGTCATTAATTTGAACATAAACACCACCAAAGTATTCTAGAGTCAAATGTGAGGCCATCTGTCCGACTGGGTCATGCAACAGAATGGTTGAAAAAGCCAAAAATCAATGAAAGTCCAGACTTCAACCAGACTGAAATGCTGCGGCAGGACCTTAATAGGGCTGTGCATAAACAGGTGTCTGAAAACCTCAATGAAGTGAAGCAACGTTTTAGAGGAGAGTGGGCCAAAATTTCTTCACAGTGATGTGAGAAACTGAATACAGAAAACAGTCATACAGAAAAATATTAGTTCAAGTTATTGCTGCTAAAGGTGGTGCCGAAACTCATGAACCATGGGGTGTACTTAGTTTTTCACAGGACTGCAAAGAGAAAGCTTTCTTTTTCACATAACTGTACCTAATGTTAAAACATCTTATAAAAAGGGAAAAACAGCCGAATGTATTATTTACAACCAGGACAGTATAAAAAAAATAACTTTATATGCTGGAACTTTACATGCATTTACAGTGAGAATGAAGCATTTTTTTCTTCTTACTTTGAATACAGCACAATTGAATATTATGAACATATATATATATATACAATTATCAGGTGGACACAGAATGAAAGGTAAATGTAGAACAAATGAATGAATGTAAAAAAATATATAAATAAAATTAAATATATAAACACGGCAAATAAAAAATAAAAAAAGTCAACATCGCTAACAGAAAATCATTATTTGGACTACAAGTACCATCACATCCTGTAAACGCAACGTAATTACGTCAACACCATCGCCCAGCGTCCTTATATACGTCACATGCCCGGATGTCGGTCTTTTTTTCATAGCAAAGGTAAGACAGCCTTAGCTTCGTGTTACTGTAGGAACAAAAATCTGTTTTCATCCGTGTTACAGAATAAAAAATACTCTCTCCAAGTATCATGAGACGAGTCAGTACGTTTGGACGATACGTTAGACGTCATTATTGCCATGATTGGTTCGTCATGTTACCGTAGATGTGTTTCGATGTGCAGGTTTAGGCCGCCGGCTGTCCTCCGTGTACTCTGTCACATTAGCTAGGCTGCTGGTGGAAACGTGTCGTCCTTCGTCAGTGCTCTGTGTTGTTTATCCCGTTAATTCGCGTTCAGAGTGCGCAGGTTTTCTATTAAAACATGAAAATGTCCATTTAAGAGGAGAAGTTGTTGTTTAGTCCGCAAACTTGTAACGAGTTGCTAACGGCGAGCTAGCGTTACCTGTCATGCTTCTGCATCTGTGAAGGCTCTCCGCTAGCAACCAGCCAAATCAGCTTCACAGTATTTTATAGGTTCGGTGCATTTTCTGCTGCTTGTAAACACACTGTGTAGGAATTACAGCAGCACCACAGTATCAGCTTAAAAACCTGGCCTGCTGTAGTTGGTGTCAGAGTTCTGCTGGAATAGTAATAAAAATACATACATTTTAAGGTATAATCCACTAACATCACTCTGGTACCACGAAGCATTGCTCCTCTGAGACACTAACAGACGTTTACCTTTTGTTTTGTGTCAGATGGCAGAGGGAGACAAAGCTGCCAAGAAGAAGAAGCACGGGAGCCGGAACCCGGTTCTGGCCCGGGGCATCGGCCGCTACTCCCGGTCCGCTATGTACGCCCGCAGGGCCATGTACAAGAGGAAGACCAAGACCACTGAGACCAAGGTGAGGGCAGACTTGTGACACCGCATCAGTCGTTAAATGTCGATCAGACACCCAAAACGCATCCCGCTTTTTCTTTGCCGCTTGTTTTATGATAATTTGTTCTGCTTCAGATGGAGAAGAAGGTTAAGGCTAGACCCCAGGCCACCGTCGTCAAGACTGTTGGAGGAGACAAGAACGGAGGCACTCGTGTTGTCAAGCTGCGCAAGATGGTGAGTAATGTGTATATTGTTGGTCTTAATGTTGGGATTTGCCTTGTGGTGTTAAAAGTTGAAACGCTGTCTGGGATTACACTAATCCACGTACATTCACACCACAACAGGAGAAGATGCTGAGCTGAAAACAACCCAACGATAAATGTGAAAAATCAACAGTTCGCGCACACTGTGACCACAGTACTGCTTATTTATCACACCAAGAAATTAGGTGGAATTCAGTAATAAGGAACCAAAATCTTTTTAGTAAACTTCTTGAGGGAATAACTCCGTCATTCTGAGCTGTTCAAGTTTTAATTTCAGTAAGCTTGGTTCAGTACCCTGCATGTTGGTTGTGAGACTCCTTAAGTGTTGTCATCACTTTAAACAGGAAGTGGGGAAGATGATAAACTAAATGGATAAAAGTATTGGCTACCCCTCTTAATCATTAAATTCAGGTATTTCAATCCCGTTACCACAGGTGTATAAAATTGAGCACCTAGCCATGCAGTCTGTCTTTACAAACTGTTGTCAAAGAATGGGTCGTTCTGAAGAGTTCATTGAATTTGAGTGTGGTACTCTTAATAGGATACCACTATTGCAACGAGTTGGTTTGTGAACTTTCTTCCCTCCTGTTCCGGGATCACCTTGATAAGTGGTATTATTGGAAAGTGGAAGTGTTTAGGAACCACAGTAACTCAGCCAACAAGTGGCAGACCATGCGAGGTTACAGAGCGGGGTCACCAAGTGCTGGCACTCTGCTGACTCAACTGCAGAGCTCCAAACTTCCTCCTGGTATTAACATCAGCAAAAAACAGCTGTGTGCTGTGAGCGTCATGGGATGTAGGTGTTAGTTGATTTATACTTCTTTACGTAGAGTGTACGATGTGACCTACGTAAGTGGCCGACACTGTTGCGAGCAATCACGCTCGTGCATAATAATTACCTTGTTGTTGTGGCCCGATGTTTCTTAGAGGCAAACAAGTTTTTCCACTTCTTTGTACATTCGCAACATTCGAAAAAGTAGCCGGACATGGACAGGAGGAATCGACTGTACTCAACAGGCCAATCATGATATTTGCAGGCTGCATCAACGCGACGTGTAGTTACATTTCCAGAGAGGTGCACGTCAGGTTACGGCGTAGGTTATGTCTCGTAGGGTTTCATAGGGGTTTGCGGTTACGTACCTACGGCGTAGATTCAACGCAGAAGTCTTAAATCAACTGTAATGTCTGGGTGGCCCAGTACTCTTGTACATATAATGTACTTATTGATTCCAGGTTCTTCTTTTAGACACTGAAACTGACCCAGAATTTTATTAGAAGTTCACCCTCTAAAGTTTTATGTTCTCTTCTGGCAGCCCCGCTACTACCCCACAGAGGACGTTGCCCGTAAGCTGAAGAGCCATGGGATCAAGCCCTTCTCCCAGCACAAGAGGAACCTGCGCACCTCCATCACACCAGGAACTGTCCTCATTCTGCTCACTGGGCGCCACCGTGGAAAGGTGAGAACAGTTTCTGGCATATGCCTCGATAATGAGTTAAACTCTTTATCAGTTAGCAGGAGCAATTACAGCATCGCACAGACTGACCATTTGTGTAGTTGTCCCCTAAAGGCCCATTCTGAGCCATGAAAAACCAGATATCACATAAATCTGTTGGATTTGTTACTTTATTAGAGCAAAAACCTTTGAAAAGTGCCTTCATCCAGTCTGAAGCATCCATAGCAGTGATAGCTTTGGCGTTAGTCTTGCTTTTGTTTGCATCAACAAAAGTTTTTCAAATTCACAGTTTAGGTCATTATAGACGAATAGTCATAAAAATATCAATTCGATTGCCTCGGATCACTTGGAACCCCGACCAAGCAGGTAATAAAAAAGTACCAGGTACTACCACCTAATGGAAAGCCCTAAAAGCCGAGCCCGGCCGAGTAGGTACTAATGGAAAAGGGCTATAAATTAACTTTGCTAAAAGAACCCAAGCTGAGGCGTATTTCAGTATCGTCTGCTAATGAAACTGTTGTGACCCTAAGCATTATTTTCCGCCTCGATTAATCACTACAAGTCGTCGTAAAAAATACATTTACATTGGCAGCATAGTGACAGTTCATTTGCACGTCATGTTTTTTGTGAATAGATACAGAACACATGGTATTAGATGAATTTTCTCTGGAAATAAACCTGCTGAAGGTTGTTTAACAAGCATGCCGGGCACATCACCATAATCACACCCTCACTACCGCAGACATTGTCCCTTCCTCCTACTCTCAAACGCTGCATGGGCGAGTTACGGAAGCGAGCGTGCCCACACACTTCAAGCTGCGGCTGACCTAAATAATGCTTCAGCTGTGGAACTGACAGGCAGAGAGGCCCCTAATTAAAATTAGGAGAGCACGTCAAATAATTTATTTTCTTCTGTCTTAATAGCTTGGCATTAGAGTCCACTGAGGTTATTAAACTGGTCTACCCACTACCTTAGTTAAAATGTTAAATGGTCTTATGTATGGTGACATGAAAAATATGAAGCAGTGGATGCAGTAATTTTAATTGTTGTATGCAAAATGCTTAGATGACACTCGTTTTTGTTGTTTCAGCGTGTGGTGTTCCTGAAGCAGCTCTCCAGTGGTCTCCTGCTTGTCACTGGTAAGGATAATTTATTTTAATACTGTCATTACTTGACATTTATGAACATGGCAGTAAGTCTGCAATACAAGAACAATATTGAGCATCTTTTCAACGTTTCTGATCTTTGTTTCCTTCGCTTAGGCCCTCTTGCCCTGAACAGAGTCCCCTTGCGCAGGGCCCACCAGAAGTTTGTGATTGCCACAAACACCAAAGTTGACATCTCTGGTATGAAGATCCCCAAAACCCTCAACGATGCCTACTTCAAGAAGAAGCAGCTGAGGAGGCCCCGTCACCAGGAGGGAGAGATCTTTGATACAGAAAAAGAGGTAATGTATATTTTCTTAAAATACACTTTCTCTGTATTGGATATGAGCTTTCAGATTAAAGACAGCTGACTCACTGGTTTTCTTCTTCACATACAGAAATTCCAGCTGACAGAGCAGAGGAAGGAGGACCAGAAGGCCGTTGATTCTCAACTGTTGCCCCTCATCAAGAAAGTACCTCAGCTGCAAGGGTACCTGCGCTCTTCCTTCTTCCTGTCTAATGGCGTCTACCCACACAAGCTGGTTTTCTAAATGTGTTGTAATAAAGAGTCTGACCGCCTGATGCCGTGTCTCGTCTGGTATTTACTTAAGTTTTGTGCACACGTTCCTTGATAATTAACCTGGCCAATTCAGCAGCACATTGTAATGTTGTAAGAGCTACATTGAAATGTACAGTGTAAAAAGATATCTGAAATGAGTTCATATACATGGGGTCAAATATCCAAAGCAATGGAGGGTACAGGCAGGGTGGAGAAGTGTCAGGAGTGATTTATGACAGAAGGGAAGTTATCAATGGTGAAAAGGAAGGTTTACAAGGTGGTTGTGAAGCCGGTTTTGTTCCATGCTTTGGAGAGTTGCGCTAAGACTGAAAAGACGGGAGATGGAGTTGATGGACAGGATTGGGAGTGAGTTAATCACAGGGACCACTCAGATTGGATGAAAGCAAGGTGAGATTGAGATGTTTTGGATGTGCGGAGAAGTCTTCTGTCTCCATCCTTGTCACATGAACCCTCTACATGTCATCCTCCATCTTTTCCTCTTGCCAGGCAGTTCCTTCTCTAAAATCCTTTGAACAATATATCCCCCCTGTATATGTCCAAATCATCTCAAACTTGCCTCTAACTTTATCCAAACTAGTCAACCTAAGTTGTCCCTCTTACACTCATCCTTCCTCAGTCTTCTCCTGGTCACTCCCAGTGAAAATCTTAACATCTTTAACTGCCACCTCTGAGCTCTGCTGACGTGCAGAGAGGAAATTGGGGAAAAGATGTTGAAGATTGAGCTACTAGGCAGCCATCTGCTGTGACTGGCTTGGGGTGAGGGGAAAGAGAAGAGAGGACAAAAAGCAAACTATGAGAGAGAGCCAGAGTTTAATAATTGCTAACGATTAAATACAATAGTGGTGTATAAACACACAGAGTGAAGAAAAAATGCTCAGTGCATCATGGGAAACCCCCATCAGCCTAAGCCAATAGCAGCATAACTAAGGGAGGGTGTCTGTCTCTCGAATCCAAATGGGAGCTGGTTCCATAGTAAAGGGGCCTGAAAACTGAAGGCTCTGCCTCCCATTCTACTTTTGGGAACTCTAGGAACCACAAGTAAGCCAGCAGACTGAAAACGAAGTGCTGTTAGGATAATAAGGTACTATGAGGTCTTTAAGATACGACGGGGCCTGATTATTCACGATTTTGTATGTAAGCAGAAGGATTTTAAATTAAACTGTAAAATTTACAGGGATCCAATAAGAAGAAGCATATATAGGAGAAATATTGTCGCTCTTTCTAGTCCCTGTCAGTACTCTGGATCAACTGAAGGCTTTTCAGAGAGTTTTTAGCACAGCCTGATAATAATGAATTACAATAGTTCAACCTAGAAGTAATAAATGCATGAACTAGTTTTTCAGCATCACTCTGAGACAGGATAATTTTAGAGATATTGCGCAAATGCAAGAAAGCAGTCCTACATATTTGTTTAATATGCGCATTGAAGGACATATCCTGGTCAAAAATGGTAAGGTAATGTCATCTGAAGTAAATATCTGGTTACACACCATGTTTCTAAGATTTTTAGGGCCGAGTACAATAACCTCAGTTTTGTCTCAATTTAGAAGCAGGAAATTAGAGGTCATCCAGGCTTTTATGTCTAAGACATTCATGTAGTTGAACTAGGTGATTTGTATCATCTGGCTTCATGGATAAATAAAGCTGGGTGTCATCTGCATAGGAATAAAAATGGATGCAGTGTTTTCTATTATTATCTAAGAGAGGCATGTATAATGTAAAAAGCATTGGTCCCAGCACAGAACCCTGTGGAACTCTGAGTAACTTGTGTGTGAAGAAGACTCCCCATTTACATGCACAACTTGGGATTATATGTATGAGTCAAATCACTGCAGCGCAATTCCTTTAATAGCAACAGTGTGTTCTAATTTCTGTAGTAAAATATTGTGGTAAACGATATTAAATGCTGCACTGAGGTCTAACAGGATAAGCAGAGATGAGTCCAGATATGTCAGACTTGTTTTTATGTAACTCCACTTGATAAGACTGCTGAGTTTCCACACCTTAAGCTCCTCCAGAAGCCTCCTTGTGGTGCATTTAATGAATTAAAAGATGCTTCATTTTGAGGACCTGAGGAAGCACAGATTGGAATAAACTCATCCTGTATGTGACCATCACAAATGTAGCCCCAAGGAACTATTCTGGAAAGAGACTGGGAATGGCTCAAATCATCAACTTGTTGATACCATCAAGGATGGTGGGGTTAACTATAGATGTGGCTTAGTATGCAAGATATTCACATGAACCACTCTGAAGGCTGAAATGGTGCAGTGAAATGACCACAGCAGGCATTGGACCCAAACAGCTTAACAGCTACGCTTTAATTAAAAAAATGACATGTCTAATGTAACAAGACAAAAATAAATACAAGTGTTTCATCTCTTTAACATGGCCACGTTTTAGTTTTTTCTTTTTAAATTCTCAAAAACAACAAAGTAGAAAGCAGCACAGAAAAAGGCAGCGGCCCCTTGCCAAGGAATGATAAGTGCCTTTTGTGGAGTCAGTCCGTATTGTATGTGTGGTCAGCTGGTGTCGGGAAAACGCTTTCCCTTCCCCTCTCAGCCAGACTTAAACAGCAGAATGGCCACCTGACCCAAGTAGAAGTAAATGAAATGCTTGGTCTCATGAGTCACGTAGCTGCCAAAGTTCCTCCCAACGATGCAGTGCCAGGTTGGGTTATACTTCTTGTCGAACTCCTGGGTGGACAAATTTTCAGAGGTTAAGACGCTGCTTAAATGTTCTATACAAGACAAGGTGATGGTCAAGAGTAAAAGAAAGTGATTTTTTTTTTTTTTTTTTTTAAAAAGGGTGAAGAACTTAATTTCTTGCACTTATTAGACTGTAGTAAAAATGACCGTACTATATCATGCATCATATTTTCAGATTATCATCATTCCCAATAATATTAAGAAATGTGATTTAAGGTTTTTCTGTATTACTGGGCACCGGTAACTGAAGGTACTGAATACAGAGGGTGGTCTGTGACAGCTAAGTTTAGATGACAGTCACATTCCCCCCTTCATTCAGTTAACATATACAGACAGAGCTGCAAGAATTCCCTGAAACCAAGTTTCTCATGGATATAGGTGTGTCTCTCCCTACACCACTGAGCTAAAATATGTGGGCATGTGGCCTCTGAAGGACAGACAGTCCGAGAGGAACAGGTTTCCTCAGGAAGAGAGGAAACAATTGCGAATACCAGGCAGGGTGTGTAACTTCCAATGATGCACAGGATGGCTGAGTGCAAAAATAGCCTCACGCTGCTAGATTTTGCCTGCATGCTGAAGTGCAGCCCAGTTTGTGCTTTTTTTTTTTGGTATGTTTTATTTATTTATTTATTACCTTTTTAATATATGCTGCGATGTCTTTCTCGATGTTGTACTTCTCCAGGGCCTGAGTGGCACACTCCACGGCGTCCTGCTGCATGTCCTCCGACATGTCGGCATTTTTGATCACTGCCTTTCTGTCAGACATGGTTGCCCTGGGAAACCAAAACACAGCGGTGAATTCATCATCCTCACAGGCTCACTGGCACGCACACAATGCCGCTGACTGGAGAGCCTGAGCATCCTAAGAGTCCTCATCACCGCCTGACTCGAGCCTTTAACTGCTTCAAGACTACAACGCCAGAGTAAGAGAGGGGGGGGAAAACGCCTATTTTAGTGACGAAGCCGGTATTACATAATACCTTATACATAATATTTGAACTAGCTTTTTCTACAAGTGTTGCATAACAACTTCAATCAGCTGCAGGCTCGCTGGACGCGCGCTCTGCGTAGTTTCTATGGATACGCAGGGCATTTGCAATTATATAGTCTCACATTTTCCGAGATTTCAGCCAACAAGCCTGTGAAATTAGGCTACACTATTTAACCACACTGCTGCAACTGCCACACGTTAGAAAGCAGCGAGCACGGACGCCTGTCGCTATCTGCTTCAGGGCGCAAGTTATCAAAATAAAATACCCACAGCTCCGGTTAAAACGTAGCGTTGGGCAAAAAAAAAAAAATAGGACTTAATCTGAAGTAAGGTGTCACCAGGAGACTGCTTTCCTAGCACACACATGGCCACATGCACAAGCGATGATCATGATGTGTTGATTAGCTAAAGCACCATAACTAGCTGATCATTCATCCCGAAAAAGACGAGAAAAAAAAAAAAGAACAAACATCGCCCAACGTTACACGCAAACGCCACAGCTTCAGTAACATTTACAAGAGAATGAATTAAAAACACATTTCTGCATGCGCAATTGTTAATTTACCTACTAGTCTTCCGTATACTGTTTGTCTAGTTTTAAAGAGACGACCGCTCCTGAAGTGACAACTCCCGCGAAGTGGTTGACACAAAAGTAATGTGGGTGTGTAGCGGTAAGAGACTGCTGCCTCGACGTGTTCCAATTGGCTGATATTAATGCACAGAGCGCCGTCATTGGCTGATTCGACTCTATCTTGCTGGTATTTCTGCTAGCATTTTATTTCAACCCATCATGCCTTGCGGTTCCTGCCGTTGCCGGGGCAACCGCTGTAAATAACTTGTACCAACGGTAAAGATTTACAACAAATTAATTTACCATTAGTTTTTTTTTTTAAATTCACCATCAAGTGTATATTTTTTATTTTATTTATGTCTTTTAAATATTTTTTTTTGTAGGTGGAATAAAACAAACAAACAAAAAAAAACTAATGCCCAGAATATTAGAAACTTCTGTATTGCGTTACGATGGAAATAATTCCAAAGACTGCAGCATAAGAAAAAAAAAACCCCACAAATTATTTACTCGTATTTAGACACTGCTTATGTCATGTGTAAATATAACTTAAAACCTAAAAAAAAAAAGTGCACATAAAGAAAAGGAGCCCATAAAAAGTTTCGCGCAAATGTAACTTTCTCGAAAAACTGCCCAGCAGCAAACAAACAATACTGGTTGACAATATGTTTTGCAGCCTACATCCCAAGCCTTATAATATGAATCATTATCTGGTGATTTATATAACAGATTTTAAATATTATAATAAATATATCAAAATAAATACAACAAATACAAAAATCCTTATATCTCTTTTGCATTACATTTATTTCACTCGTGCTGAAAATGAACAGTTGGGCATTAATAACCTCACAGATCTTCATTTTTTTTCTTAAATATTTTCTGACAAGTTTACATCAACATAAAAAAAAGGAAGTTAACTCCGAATCCAAACATTCAAGTTTTGCACCTTTTGTCCATCCCCTTCCAAACACCATCCTTAAAAGCGCTGAAGATGCGGTGACCTTTCACTACATTTATGTTTCACACAATCACATAAAATAGATTAATCAACTCTACCAGTACAGCCACTCAGCAGTGGAGGAAAACAAACTCATTTGTGAGAAGAATTCAATGCCAATTTTGTCCCATACCAGGTGTATTTGTAAATAACCAGGAACTTAGCCTGTGAATCATAAATAGCTTGCATGCTTCATTGTATTTTCCAATTAGTCTGCCCAAAGTAGAACAAAAATACTACAGAATGATATTTAATTTAAACCCTATAATTTAAAAACCTTTGCACAACTAAGGCAGTGTTAAAGAACACCCTTGTCGATGAGAATGCTCTGATGACAGCAGTCCTCATCGTTTGTGATGGAAAACAAATGTAACAGAAGCCAGTCCACAATAATTGCTTCTTGCAGGCCATTATCCTTTTTTGGCTTATCAAAAATTAAATGTACAAATGAGGTAAAAAAAAATAATAAATTACTACTGAGCATGATTTTACACACCTGTTTAAAAACTGATTCGAAAGCCTGACTGTGAAGAATTCAACCTAAGGTAATTTTTTTCTTCCATAACATTGGCATGTTTATATCACAATATCATGAATAGGGAAGAACAGATTAAAAAATATCAAAACTAATTCTAATTAAAATGGTTTCACATCGTTTTCTATTAAAGTCATGGCTGAGCAGTGAAAAGAGCAACACACCAGGAAACATTTGGTTTTTTTTTTAGTTCTTTTCTTGTAGGAGAACTGTAGCTTTAAATCCAGATCTAAGCTGTCCTTTGCTTCACTCGCTGCGGTCCTTCGGCTCTCTGTATTTGTACTGGATGTAATCAAAGATGTCTCTCTCACTATCCACCAACAGAGGCTCCCCTGCCACACCTACAACAGATCCACAAAGGAAAACAGTTCATGTTAAAAGCTCATAGTATGAATCATTGGTTAGTGATGGATGATATATATGTTGCATAGAGCTGGAAAAGAGAGCAGCAAGTTCACGTTTTATTTGACTTAACACTCACCAGTGACCCCCAGTGGTCGTATGGTGTACTCATTGAGCGTGAAGCCCTTCTCCAGTGCATGAGTCCTCATATTTTTATTAAAGATATCACTCCCAGTGAAATACAGAACTCCACAGTAGTACTGGTCCTTGGGAATTAACCTTTGAAAATAAATAAAGGACTGTCAGAGAGCAGGAACAAACTCCATATTAAAATAACAAACGCAAAAACAAGGTTGCCTCTTTACTGTCTGTGCTGAATAACTGGGAATGTCTGGTATTTGGCAGACAGTACAGGCAATGTTTTAATTATAGGATCACAAATGGATCCCATAAACAAACAAAATTACCCATAACAGCCATTATCCTGACAAACAATCCTGAACCAACACAATGAATCCCATGAACCTATCTAAATGTCTTAAATGTAAATGCTGAGACCAATTTAAAGAAGGGTACCTAATATCAATACGCCTGTGAAGGTATTCCTCCTCATCCTCATCATTCTGCTGCAGCTGACAGACTCCCTAGAAAAACAAGATCCAGAACATCGTGACCACAGTCATGCGCTACAGCGATTGGGTGTAGTTACAGTACTAACTACATTACAAATCAGTAAATCAAACCCATACCTCCTTCGATAAGAGAGAAAATAAACAAGAAGCCTCACCATGAACTTGGTGTCTCCTTTGGACAGCGTGTCAGTCACAAACCCGATGGATTCCAAATGATCAACCACGGCATGGAGGAGCTTTGGCTGGAAAGGAGTAGCAGAACAAAATGAATTGTAAAAAGACAAGTCACAGCAACACCTTGTAATTAGGATAAGTGTTAGAGTAAAGCATTACCTGCTTCTCAGTCTGAGAGGTGTAGTTTGGGTGGGTCAGCAAAATATCAATATCACCACTCGATGCAGCACCTGGAAGTTATGAACAGGATTAAAAAAGGCTGAAGTTCTATCACAAACTAAAACCTACAGACAAGTAACTTGATAAGAGTACCTCTCCTGTAGCTTCCACAGATTGTTCCAATATATTCTGGATCAATTTTCTTCAACTCTCCAAGAATAAGAGTCTAGGTAAAAACACAAAATCACAGTGTAAGGGAAGTCTACATGAAAAAACACTTGGAGATATCAGAGATATAAAAATGCTTGATCACCTCCATCGTTTCCATTTCAACTCTTGGAATCCTTTTCTCAAACTCTTCAAAGTACCTAAAGGCAGCCAAAAAAAACCCCCAACTTTAATATTTGCAACATTTTTTACGATATTTAAAATACATTTGGAGATCTCGAGTGCCTGAAAAAAAGGCAACTGGACTTCTTTAGGTTCGTGAAGACATTACGCCTCTCTTCCAAGAGGCTTCTTCAGTTCTAAAACATCTGATGGAGAGTCTCAGGTATTAGGTAATACCATGTAATACTTGAGACAATCCATCAGATCTTTTAGAACTGAAGAAGCCTCGAGACAACCGTGACCTGGATGACTGAGAACCTACACAGACAACATTATAAGAACATTCAGCCACACTTACTTCAATCCAATCTGTTGATGATGGTTTAACTTGTGCTCGACCTTTTTCAAATCTAAAAAAACACAGTGAAGAACCCTTCTCATTAGAATTTATTCTAAAGCTATGGCTACACTGTGCACAACCTTTATTTAACATGAAATAAACTGTAAACAAAATAAAAATAAAAGTCCTGAAAGCAGAAATTAAATACAAAATATTTTAACAATTTTAATTTGAGGCAAATGCTAAACAAACCTTCTAAAGTCTTTACCCCTTCTTCAACAAACTTCCTGGCAGCAGCAGGTCTGAAGTTAACATAAACAACATACAAAATTACAATAATACATTTTTACTTGTCTTGTTGCCATTAATTCTGAATATGCATATTCAATTTTTTACCATAAGTCTAGACTGGAACACAAACAACATACCCAATTCCAGTAACTCTGGTGAGGAAATTGATGGAAGAGCTAGTGTCATCGTTTCGGATCTGTTGGAAAATATAAATTTAGCACATCAGTATGTAATAACTCGGTACAGATGCATAAAAAAAAAAGAACTATTTAAAAATTTCTTATAGTGTGACATCAGTTGTGTGTTCTCACACCCTTAAGACTCACCTTTTCCAGTTTCCTAAGTTTGCCAGTTTGAAGAAACTCATCAATCTTTTCTGCTATTTTAGCTCCAACACCATCCTGTTGAAATGTGACAACAATCATGAGGGTGCTGCTCAGAAGTGTGATCTGCAGTGGTTATGTAAGATGTGCAGAGAAGCTGTTGACAAACATTTTCCGGCTACAACAGAGGGCATCACACAAACAGCCGCACGAGCACATTAGTGGCAGGCCAGATAAATAATGACTGGGGGGGGCACTGGCAGGTTTAAAAATGTCATTGTAGCACATGGACAGAATGAAAGATAAACTCGATATGACCACAATTTGAAAAGAGAAATATGGTCTTATATGCCAATTCCTTTGTTAAGAACATGATTTATCCATCAGTCTATCTATGACGACAATCACTGTCATTCTTTACTCCACTCTGCCAATAATACCCCATACAGCAATGTCTGATACGCAGTCTGATGAATGTATCTATGTAGACATGGTGCCTCACAACACCACCAGAACTTCAACTAAAGCTGGTGACCATTATAACCTTCACAAAGGTAGCACTGATTGCAGTCCTGGATACTTAATTATAGTGCCTCAGACTCGAGGTGCTGCAAAAAGTCTCATCAAGCATTGGGGCCAATGTAATCAAAATTAAGAGTATTTACAAAAGTAACATGGAGACACAAACTGTATACATACCAGTTTCTTGGCCTCAACTCCACTTTTTATTTTGTGAGGGTACTTAGAAATGGTAGATGCTGCTTTCCTAACCACAAAGAACAAGGGACCATATAAGTCATAGCAAAAAACATGGTATCTAAAAAAAAGATTGAATTCAGACACTTTTTTAAGTTATTTTTTTTTTTGAATTAATCATCAGTGTAAGCATCACCCTATTATACTCAGTTTATTATACAATAAATTAACAGCTTATCATATACACCAAGTAAACGAATACAGTACACAGCAACACCCTAATCATAAATCCGGGAAGTTTATCCTGCACTGGATACTTTTTTTTGGACTAGAAAAGGAGATCATACTTCTCCTATTACAGCTCATCTTAATTGGCTCCCTGCTAAATACAAAATCAATTTAAAATCCTTTTGAAGTCCTGAATGATTGGGCCCCATCCTATTATGTCAACAGAGTACTTTGCTCTCAGACTGCAGGCTTGCTGGGAATTTATGCTTCAGTGGGAAATCTACACCGTAACTACATTGTAATTGCAAACCCCTCTGAAACACTACGGCGTAACCTGACGTGTAACTCCCCAGAAATATAACTACACGTCTGGTTTGACGCAGCCCGCAACTGTTGTGATTGGCCTGTTCAGTACCGTTAATTCCTCCTGTGCATTTCCGGCTACTTTTTTGCCGCAGTTTTTGAATTTATCAGTGAGAGAATAACACTCATCATCCCAAAATAAGGAATAATAATCATAGCATCAATAGGACTCACAAATGTCAGCAAATTACTGGAAGGAGGTTGCTGAAACTAGTGGAATGGACGTGAGGGAATGTACAAAGAAGTGGAAAAACGTGAGGTACAAATATGTTTGATTCAAAGATACAAAGATTCCCCACAGAAGCCTAAATCAGGTCTTAGTCTGAGCCATTTCTTAGTCACGCTGCAGGAGGATCAGACCTGCTTGGGGGCTTCCCATGAATCAATGAACCTCTTTTAACACTTTGTGTGTTTATATACCACTATTGCATGTAATTATTCCTTTTCCCTTTTCTCCCAGTTTGTCTGTTGTAAACCAATCACTGATCACTGCTGATGGGCATCCCTCCCTGAGCCTGGTTCTGCTGGAGGACTTTTCCTGTTCTTCCTTCTCACCTGCCAAGTGCTGCTCATCTGATTATTGGGGGGGGGTCTCTCTAATAACGTAGTGTTTTTATCTTACAAAAGAAAGTGCTTTCTCTTAACTGAAAGTGTTTTAAATGGCTAGGTGGACCTAAAAAAACTTGAACCTCATGTTTTTTGAAGACCAGTGGTTGTGACAGGTTAATTATGAGCTTACCTGTATGCATTGTATTTGTGTATCGCCCTGTTGACATTTTTCTCGTAGTTGGCCAACTCTGGAAACAGAGGTCGTGTTAGGACAGTGCAATACTTCACATTTCCCTGATTCTCCTGCTAGTTTATTCCAGCTACTTAATCAACTGCCAACCCAGCTGAAGGTAGGAGGCATTTAAATGGCAAGGCAGATAACCAGCGCACCAAATCACACGTGTGAGCAACCCAGATTACCAGACGCAACAACTACACGCCATACTTAGGATATTTTGATACGTGTTACTCGTGCAGAGTTATTTTACTAGCACGGCGAGTATTTTTTTTTTTTTTTATTTAAAAACAGAACCCAACTTTCACGCTAGCTACAGTTAGCTGAGCTCAAACGTCTCTTCACATACCGACGAGAAAGTCTGTTATTCCCTCATTTAGGGATTCCTGCGGCGCTTTCCTCTTGCTCATTGTGGATCTGACAGTCTCTCAAATGAACGCTGGAAAGTTATATGGACGTAAATGTACGCATGAGCGTCTTAACCTCTTTTTATTGTCAGCTGGCCTCAAACTAGCACGTTAGCTGAGGCTAGCTCTCACGCCAAACAATGACCGACAACGTAGAGGAGGGCGGGGCGTGCGTAAAACGTCATCATTCTCCAGCGTGTTCGTCTGCTTCACATATAGTATAATAAATAAATAAATAAAGTATATACATCAAATGAAACGGACCAATCGAAAACCAAACTTATTATTTTACTAATATTTTAAACTTATATTAACTTTTATTAATATTAAACTGAATAACAGGAAAGCCACAGAGACCCAAACAATATTTAAAATTATCGGCTAATATCAAATTCTTTCAGTTCAAGAAATTCTTACACAATCCCTTAACCAAATGTTTTTCTTTCTTTCTCTTACTCCGTGTATCTTTATGTTATTTTTCCATGACATATATTCCCCATCACTTTATCGTCTCTTTTTTCTACTTTAAAGATACTGTTATTTCAGTTTTTGTATGTGCTTGTTATAAGTAAAGCATTGGAGAAAAAATAATTTATCAATGTGCAACACTGAGATTTATCTTTGAAAACTTTAGAAAATTAAAAAAAAAAAAAAGTTTCAGTGCTTCACCTGAAAAAGAATACTTCAGTCTTGCATCCTTTACGTCCATAAATGTAACTTTGCTCAACTAATTTCATTGGGTTTTGTGTTTTGACCTCTAGTGTGTTTTTTGTTGTATCTTATTTGTGTGTTTTTGTATTTTTCTGTTGCACAGTTGTCATTTTTGTGTCCCTAAGTCTCTAAATATAACGCATAATGTTCTTTTCCACTTTTATATTTTGTATGTTCAGTACTTTGCAATAAAGTTAACTAAAAAACTTTACTCTGCATTGTTTGGTTGGTTTTAATATCCCAAATTTTTAAAATGTAGTACGTACACAGTAATGTCACAAAAATATTATTTATTAAAAATCATTAGCAAACACAATTATAAATCACTAGCACACGCACACAAAACAAACCACATCTCAGCAAATGACACCCAAGAACCTAATGTTTCTATGTTAAGTTTGGAGAACATCTGCCTCTCTTTTCTGCATATAACTGAGCAGCATGTATACAGCATATGTTTTATGTATGAATATTATCAGTTCAATAGTTTTTAAGCTTACAAAATTATTTTATTACATTCCAAAAATAATTATTTCCCAAAGTTCAGTGTAATGTTACCTAATGCAGCTACAAAATGAAAATTAATCTCAAAAAAGCAGTACATTTACAGGACCACTTCCTTCCCTCCTTCACCTCATGTGTTAGGAATCTATTTTTACATAAACTCTGTCCCTGGAGAAGATTTTTATGGCCTCCTCAATTTCAGAAAGCCTACAGTCAAGTTGGGCCCGGCGTGAGCGAACACTCAGATTGTCAGCTTTGAGAGGCAGCGAGAGCAGCTCGGTCACCAGGGAGCGGTGGGCTGAAGAAAAAAAAAAAAAGCCAGAAACACATAATTAGAAAGGCAAATACTGATGTTCATTGTATACTACTATTTACTGTATTTTAAGTTAATGTTATTGTGAGGGATGGCTGAGCAGTGGAGGCAGAAATAACTGGCTTTCCAACAGATCGACAGTCCAGTCTCTTTTTATTCCCATTTTTCACAGCTGTGGATTAGTTTGACATATTTATAGTGCAGATTGGTCGGCCAAACTGAAGAAAAATCAAACTAAGAAACAAATTTTACTAGAAAAGAAAAATGGCTAGTATCTCCAACTTACAGATAGTGATCCAAAACTAAATCAAACTATTAAGGAAAGAAGTCCATTTCCCTAAGGACCCTGGCAGTACAGCCGCTGTAGCCAGCTCACCATCACAGCCCGACACACAATACCCTTTAAGAGGAGCTTTAACTCCTGCCTATATAATCAGTAGTTCCTCCCACTTCAGGAAATAACAATGAAATAGCAATTAAGTATTAAATTAACTTATAGCAGCGCTCATTCAATTAATTAATAAAGTATTCTGATGATTCAAAAACAACGGTAATAAGATAACAGTGCGAAAACAAATGCAGATACATTTAGGAAATGCACCTACTCTTCAACTATTTAAAATCAACACATCCTTCAAATATCAAACAAAAGTCTCCCTCTTCCATACCACACTTGGCACATTCCCCCAGGAACATGACCATAAAAGGAATCCAAAAAGGCCCTGTTTGACTGATGTGTCAGCAATACACACACAACACAGCCAAGTTAAAAACACTGTGTAGTATGTTTAGAGGTCACAGGCCTTCCTGTGACAGTTATCTTCATGAATATAAGGGAGGAGGCATACTCTCTTTTAGGGACTTCAGAGTTTCTTGTCTCTCATTCTCAGGCATCAGGGTGTGTCCAGAAGGGACCGTAGGATCAGGAGCATTCCTCCTCCTCTCCTCCTTCTCTTTACGCCACTGCTCCTTCCTTTCCTGAAGGCTGTTTTAGAGTCAATGTCAACGAGAGAAAAAAAGCAAGGGTGTCAAAAAGGTCAAAAGTATCCTGTGGTGAGACATCTTGAGCTTTAAGCACATTGACACTGAAAGTTTCAAGTTGATTGTGAATAAGGTATGACAGAATAACACTCACTATTGAGGAACCTGCCCTTTGACTGCACTGGGTACAGGCTTATCTCTGAGGTTCGTCAGTGACTGGGACCGCCGAAGGACAGTTTGTCCTGCAGCCCGGGCATTATGTTTTATGAAGTCTATGGTCTGACCTTGAACCTGTAACTGTAATTTAAAGAATATGTAGAAGCATGGTTAAGATCATAGATGTGATACTTCACTGCTAATACATGATGATGATGTTGATACTGCTCTTCTTATGAGTGACTTTCAATAAAAATAAAAATAAATAAATAATTAAAAAAAAAAACCTCTAAATTCTCACTTGCAAGTCCAGGTCATGTGCAGAGTTGCAGGAGGGCCGGTGCTGTTCAGTGGCACGTGAAGTTTTGGATTGTGGCCTTTGGGGGGCAGCAGACCCACCATGAGAATGCGCCTTGAGAAAGTTTTGACACTGTGGCTTAACACTTGGACTGGAAACCTGCATAAAAGAAGCAGACTGGTTTAAACCTGATGAGGAAAAATACATTGCTCAAGGACAGGCATCTTTCGCAGATATGCTTCTTGCCTGTCGCTGGCCCATCACCTTGGATGGGACGTTCTGGTATTTTGAGGAGGTCCAAAGAGCTTTAACTGGAACAGAGCGGGACTGTGCTCTCTCAGCCTCCTGCTCCTTGCAGCGTCTCTGGATCTCTCGCAGTCGACGGACATTCTCTTTACCAAAGTCATGCATCACTCGCTGTTCTGAGGGACCAAGTAACAAAAACTGTCTTCATTTCTTTTTAACACATGCAATCACTCAAATTCATTACTTTTGTGTTTTCCATAATAAGATGCTCAAAAAATCCTAATAGGTAATACATCAGTGTTCAATATTAATAACCAGTAGTTTTAAATAAATTACACTTACTCTGTTTTGGAACAGGAGAGATAGAGACACTGTCTAGTTTTAGTAGTTCCGCTACAACCCCTTTCCGACCTCTTTCCAGGATATGGGTAGCATTGGGGCTGATGCGAGGGTGTTGTGCTGGTGTACGAGCACTGTAGCAGCCTGGGTACAACACAGGATCTGGAGCAAGTGGCCCCGAGAGCAGGGCCAAAGTTCCATCACGGTTTCCCTCTAAACGACCCCGAGCTGGAGGATGAAAGAAAAATAATATAAATTGCAGGTAGAATTATTTAAGTTTAGTATTTGTTGCAGTTTTTGTTAAGTATTTTTTTTGGGCTTTAAAGCCTTTAATATGACAGGATAAATGAGTGGACAGGTAGGCCAGGAGAGAGAGCAGCAAATAGCCTGGGCCGGATTCAAACCCGGGCCTCTGCAATAGCCTTTTGGCATATGGGTCACCTGCTCAACCCGGTGAGCTATACCAACACCCACAATTTGTAGTTTTTATTTTAATTTTTTCTTTCTTCTGAATTTTAGTTTAAATTAAATTAGTTTAATTGGATTTCCAGAGTGGGCCAGCTCATTTCAGTTTACTTTTTATTGTTTGAACATTTTTAGGTTCAGTTTAGTTTTTGGTAGTTTCAGTGCCATGTAGACATCCCTGTCCCAGGAAACATGCACTGAAATCCACTCAGATTGGATGTTGTTAATTTAATAGTAATAACCATACTCATAGTTCAGTTAGTTTCCTTTTTTTTAAAAGTCCAGTTTTTATGGTCATTTGAGTTAACCAAAATTATTTATCAACTTGGTTTTAGTTATAAGTTTATGTTTAGTTAATTATAATGACCTTGCTTGCACCCAACAGTATTTGATATATCAATGCTGTGTGTTGAACCTTGTCAGTGCCACCATCTCCAAACCATACATCATAGCAGGTCTCACTACCATCTTGTAAACTTTCACTTTTGCTGCCATCCTTCTGTCACAAATCACCCCCTGACACTCATCTCACTGCTGCAATATCTAACTAAAGGAAACAAAATATTTTTGTAAATATTTACAGTCCTAAATTAATGCACACATACAGAAATCTGTTTTTAATAGGGATTTTAATATACCACAGCCATGTGGCTGCATCTCACCTGAAGCTGGTCGCCTGTAGTACTGGGGAAACAGAGAAGGGTCTGGGGGGATTGGCCCAGATATTGATGAAGGTCCCTCACACATCTGAAAAAGACTGTGAATTACTTGTTAGTGTTGCTTAAGGACATGTAAGACTGGTTATAACAGACTTCCTTTGGCCTGCTGGTGGTCTAATTACTGTAATCACTGCACCTTTCTAACAAAAAGCAAGTAAACCGAATCATACAGACTACACAGAACAGCAGCTGATGTAACTTTACTTAAATCAACTGCACCGCAATGCAGTGATTCTTCAGAATAAAGCAGTAGAAAAGATGTTCATCCACTATCACAGCGCTTACTAAAGGCTAACTATTGCTATTGTTAATTAGCTCGTTGTAAAGTCAGCTCCTAATCACATTTTCCTTCGACGTACTCAAGATAAGATACAAAACACGCACGTGTTTAGTCACCAATAACTAGCAGTTAATCTTAACGTCGACCAAATAAATGCAGCGTGTTAGGTAGCCGAAAGTAGACAAGGTAATCTGTTTACCTCTGTCCCCTGTTGTTTATCAGTTGATTGTTTTCACGCACGCTGATGACGCCAAGGTATCGACACTTGTTGCAGTGTTCCTCACCATAGCAACGGAGCAGGCGCACACAGAAATAGAGCAGCCAGAGAAGCGATATTCACCTAAAAGCGTCTATGGCGTTCAAATTCCTGTAAAAATAAGACACAGGCACAGCGGTAGACTTCTTAAAACAGACTACAAATTTTAATCATAACTCGAACCTCTAAATTTAACGGTTGATGCCGTTTTAAAGCGTATTTCTGCTTTAATCCTGTCGCTTCGTGCTAGGCGGCATGGTGACCCTGCGTATTGTCTTTCAGGCTAAGCAGTACCCTCTTCTAATTAATCATAGCGCTATACTTAAATCTCAACCATCTCCCTGATCTTAGTTATTCCCAAACTAAATATGACCAGATGATTGTTAGAGCGTGCCGCGGAAGTACACAGGAAGTACCCAGTTTGCCTGACATGCTCAACTCAGGGCTGACAAACCCAGACACTGTGAGGGGGGATCAGGTAGAGGTCATTGTCAGTAGCTCCAGAGTGGAGTATTAATAAATATAGCACTTACACAATTATTATTCTCACTTTTTCCAATCACGACAGTGGCTTTTACAGTATGAATGAAACTTTTCATTGCACTGAGAATATCTTTACCACATTTCTTTGTTGCTGCAGTCCATAAAATAAAACAAAATGAATAAAATATTAAAGTTTAGTGAAATAATAGAAACAGTTAATCAGGTTAGCAGCCCTAATTTTCTAATATTTTATGCATTTAAATGAATTGACGTCTATAATAAAACCGCACCCCTTTTCACTGAATGTGACAGTGATTTCATTCCCTATTTCTTTTTTTAATTTCCTTTTTATTAGTAGTAGAAACGTCCAACACTACATATTCAACATATTGCAGATATACACATACCACAGTAGATAAGCGAAAAGAAAGAAAAAGAGAGAGCGAAACAACTTTGAAGATGTGGGAATCAATACAAATGAATGACAAATTTGCAAAAATAAAATCAGGTCTCAATCAATCAATCAATCAACACTTTATTGTCCCACAAGGGGAAATTAGTTTAGCAGCAGGGGCAACAGTAAGAATAGACAACAATAAAAAAAACACACACACACACACACACACACACACACACACACACACACACAAGACAGCTATTTGCCGTTAAGGAGACGGGTTGCAGTAGGGATAAAAGAAACCTGGAGTCTTTTGGTCTTCCTCACAGGTACTCTAAAACGATGGCCAGAGGGCAACAAGTCAAACTCACTGTGGAGTGGATGGTTAAAACAATTAACAATAGAATGAGCCTTCCTCAGCACATGCTTGTTATAAATGGCCAAAAGCCCGTCTTGCCAACGCCCTGAGATTTTGCTGGCAGTTTTTACCAGAAGTCCCAACCGATTCTTGTTCTTCAGAGTCATGTTACCAAACCAAGCAATGATACAGAAAGAAATAAAAGATTCAATAAAACTTCTG
>VUQS01069522.1:0-14186 GCA_015108495.1 Heterochromis multidens
CTGTAGTACTGGTCCTTGTATGTGAAATACGTGGACTGAAGACACAGTTCCAAGAGCAGACACACTTGGTCGGGGTTGAGAGTGGTCCTGTTGCTGAGGTTGGGCTCATCCTGTAATCTCTTACGAACTACCTCCACTGCTTCAGTAGCTGGAACACAAGTGAAGAGAGATGTAACATCATACGAGACCATTGTTTCATCTACTTCCATAATGACATCTCTCACCTTCTCAATGAAATCCAAAGTGTTCTGGATGTGGTGTTTGGAACTGCCTACCAACGGGTTGAGGACCGAAGCCAGAAACTTTGAGATGTTGTAGGTGATTGAGTTGATCATGCAGACAATTGGTCTTAAAGGTACTCCCTGCAGTCAGCTGAGACTGAAGAAGTCACCAGGAGGTGACGAAACATTTCTCCCACTGAAAACGCTACGTCCAGATGAACAGATTCAGCTTTTTGGGATTCTTTTACCTGGATTATTGAGCATGCATCAAGAGAATTGCTTGAAATATTCAGATTTGTCTTTAACTTATTACTTGCCTAAATTACATTCAGTCAGTTGTTTTAGGGAATACAGCTTTTTAAAATTTTATTTTAGATGTGGGCTCAGGTGGTCGATTGGGTTGTCTACCAATCGGAGGATAGGTTGATTGATCCCTGACTCCTCCAGTCCATGTGTCGATGTATCTTTGGGCAAGATACTGAACCCCAAGTTGCCTGTGATGCATCCATTGGCGTGCCAGTGTGTGTGTCCATTTACCATTTAAAGAATCTAAGTGGAGAGAACAACATCTAGAGCAACACCCTATCACCCAATGGGGAATGGTCAACTGGAATGCATGAGCAGAACACTATTGCAAATGCTTAAGACACTGATTTAGACACAGAAATAAAACTGGATAGAGTCTTTGAACAAGGTGTATGCCTACAACTGTACATGTTGTGAAGTGACAGGCTATTCCTCATTCTACCTTCTGCATGGGAGATCACCCAGACTTTCAGTTGATATACTGTTGAGGCTGCACACACAGTCAGGTTCCAGTGACCACCATGACTATGTGGAGAAATGGAAGCAAGGTATGGAGGAAGCCTATCCCATTGCCAACCAAAATGCTCAAAAGGCTGCTGAGAGAAGGAAAAGGTACTATGACACAAAAGTAAGAAGTTTAGTACTACAACCCGGTAAATGTGTTTTGGTTAAAAATATGACACCCAGGGGACAACCCGGGAAACTCTGGAGCTACTAGGAGGAGATGGTTTGCACGGTAGTGAGAGAAATGTGTTCTGACCTGCACAGAAACTTATTAATGTTCTGTGACCACTTACCTTTCAAGACAGAAAGAGAGGCAATAGCCTGAATCTCAAACTCAGGAATCTAATGAGGACAGATGCATGAACTATAATCAACTTGGCATTCCTTCCTGTTACAATATTCATCCAGGACCTCAGATGTTACCTGTCTACCATGCACCGGGGCTGGTCCCATGGCTGCCACCCCTACAGCCATACTACTTTCAGCCCTATTTCATGTATGGACTCTCGCTAGTCTGAGCCTACAGACTGTTACTATGGGCAATCCATAGACTGTTCACACAGATTGTTGTTGGAACACAGACTGTTCCAGAGCCCTTGAGTAAGTCAGAGTTGTGTCAGCGGGGGTTCAGAATTTAGGGTCATCATGTGGGTCATGTAGCCTTCAAATAGTTCCCACAAGTGCTTAGCAGGCAGTTGGAATCTGTGCTGATAACATACAGACTTGTTTTTTAACTTCTTAGCTTTAAAAATGCATCTCAAACTTCTGTGCTGCTACATCTCTAAGGCGCAGCTAGCATATGTTGCTTCCGGAAATATTGTGAGGCTCCATGATCCACCACTGCTGTAAAAAAAATGGTCCATTAGAGTGAACAGAGATGACGTGACTCTTCCATTCAACGATTCATGGACTGTTCATGCAGACTGTTGCCATGGTTAATTCATAGACTGTTCATATAGGCTGTCGCCTTTGACACTTTATGGACAGGAACAAGAGAAACTCAAGGAACTCATGGTCTGTTGTAATATTAAAATTCTGTGATCAAGTTAAGATCACAGAGTTATGAGAGATAGTTTATAAGATGTGTTTAAGAATTGCTTAACAACAATTAAAACTCATCTTGTTAGTACAAGACGTTAAAAGCTAAAAAGTGTTTAATTGATTTATTGTTTATTTCATTCTTCATTGTTAAAAATTAATTTAAAAACACTATTACCAGTGATTTACAAAGTTGTCTGAATCTGGTAGCCTGACACTGACTGATTTTGTCTCCACCTTCTTACCTAGAGGAGATTGCGGTGTTCTTCTCATTCTGTTAAAAGTTCTCAGTCAGAAAACACCACTATTATTATTTCCCCGTCCTTCAGATATGTTGTCTGTGTTTGATATTACTAAAATGAGTTGTGAAAATATGTTAATACTACTTTGAGCATCAAGAGAATATGCAAATAAGTTGGAGAAAAAGGTTTGCATGTGTGGCACATCAACCATGCTACATCCAGAGTCACTTATATCACATATCACCTTTCTTCCCCCATTCTGATGCTTGTTTTGAGCCTCAGCAGGTCAACCTGACCATTTCTACATGCCAAAAGTAAACAGGTGTACCTAACAAAGTGGCCCGTGAGTGTATATGAGAACGTTTTATACCAGTTGTTTCAGAATCTGAGAATGTGTTGCAGAGTTCTAATAAGTATTATTGTGAGCTGGAATTTGATATTACTTGTTGTTGATCAAATATTGAGATGTGTATGCGTAAATAATGTAATTTATTATTACCTAATAAATGAGAATGATGTTTGATGAGACTGTTGGTTTTGGCAGAGGTCAGTGGTTTCCCAAGATAAAAACCAAGTCCTCATAATGTAAATCATTAAATTTTAAAGACTTTATTTTCAGGGTGAAGGATATGGTAGGGGTTTGGGGTAGGCAAGATGTGGTTAGTTTGGGGGGCAAGTCTCCAACAAATGAATGTTACTCAATACAGTGTCCTCTGAAGTGATGAAATCACAACTATTTTTGTGAGTGTGTGGCAATGTGTTCCCCAGCCTGAAGGGCACACTATTCTTTGGCTGGTTTCATCTCCTAAGTGATGTCACTATCCCCTCTCCATTTAATCTGAGTCTCTCTATCTGTCTACATCTCTCTCTCTCTCTTTTTTCTCTAGCTCTCTTTCAAGCCAACACCTTTTACACCCGAGGTATCACCTCTTATCACAGAAAAACTGTCATAAAGAGAGTGTGGGATAATATCGGAACATTTCCTGCTCATACACATCACTCTCTATCTCCTTTATTCTTTGTGTTATCTTGTTCACACACTCATCTATCTTCCTGGGTATTTTTGTCTTTTTTTTCTTTTTGCTTTTTACAACTCATTTAATCCCCTCCTTCTCACCTTCTTTTTTCAACTCACGTATTCCTTTGGCCTCTTACTCTTGTAGAGAGCACTATAGTTGAGTTAAATCATTATACCTCTCTCTTTGCGTTTCTCTTCTCCTTGACCCCAGTATGATTTTCTCCTGATTTTTTACATCAGCATTTTTTCCTCTAGACTGTTCAGTTCCCTTTTGTAGCAGGGTTGGGGTTGGAGTGCAAATCCCACAATCCCTCACTCCAGGGGATGGGGGCTGTAAAAGGGGGAGTTCATCATCAGAGGACTGTCCTTCAAGAATCACTTCCTTCTCCTCAGAACCTGAGTCAGCACTGGATCACCTTTAGAGAAAACTGTTAATGGACTGTGTTCATTTCAGAACGCTTCATGCTGATGAGCCAGAATTAGAGAGTGCACAGTGACACATAAAGACATGCACAAACATAAATGTAATGATATACACGCTCTGACACACACAAACTAAGTACATGGACTGATCAATCACATCCATTCACAGTGGGCTCAGTTTTGCAAAGGACAGAAAGGACTAGCAGCACATGAATCAAACATGCCAACACGCATAATGAACACAAAAGATTAAAACAAGCTTTACAATTCCCATTGAATGAATTATCAAACAGCTAATTTCCTAATTTGGTACATCCAAGGGCATTTTACCTGATTTGGTCATGCTTTCCCCCTGACAGACAATTCTAAAGCAGGCTCCATTATCTTAATTACCTTTGTTGTAAACGTTCATAAAAGAAGAACATCTTCACAAAAAAAGAAAAATACAAAACAGCAAACATGTAGGCCAAGTTTAATTAAAAAGTTCATTAGGGGCTATATGCTAATTTAGGCCAAGTTAAAAAAAAAAAGTAATTAGTGCTTTAGTATTTTCATAAAAAAGGTTTCAGTCAGAGGCTGTAACAAGAGCACCACAGTTTCTAACAATGTAAACGAGCTCTGCGTTACTGTCATTACAACCATTGCTATTAATGTCACCTGTGGCCATTAAGTGAACTGCAGTCAGCTCATGTTCTTGTGTGCAAGCTGAGCATCTACATGAACTGTGATGCCACCTGTGCTGCTGTGCTGTGCTGCATTATTATGTTGCACTTTTGTATATATGCTGTGTATCATGTAAAACCAAGAGACCAGCGTATACTTAACTGTCATTATAATGAAAATAAAGTTGACGTGAACTTATAAAAGGAAGCAGATATATATTGCATAGCTAAGTTACAGCTAGCTGGCTAATCACTTCTATCTAGCTAATATGCTTAAATCTGTACATTATTTAGCCATTATATGATTTGTTGATAGCTATTAATACTATTTTATCTTCTACATTTTGTGATGGATCACGGATGGCGTAACTCAGGAGGTAGAGCAGGTCATCTACTAATAGGAACTAAACTAATCAGAAGTTTGGTGGTTCAGACACTGACTCCTCCAAAGTTACAAGATACTGAAGTCTGAATTGCTCCCGATGTGTTCATCTGGGTGTGAATATTAGATAGAAAGCATTTACATGTGAATGAGGCATGTTGTATAAACCACTTAAGTGCTCAAGTAGAAAAGCTCTATATAAGATATAGTTGGTCACGTAATGACAAGCTAGCCAACTCATCATGTTGTATTCAATAAGACACCAGTAACTCAGACCATGAACATGTCAGTAAAGCATTTAGTTATGTCACAGATCAAGTGAGCAGTAGGGTCATTTCCCATTTCGATATAATTAGACTTTTTACAACCAGTGATCCTGCCTCCTGTTGGCCATTACAAAGAATGCAGGTTTAGGGTACTACCACATTCTATGTTTTATATACAATCTATGGCTATAAACCCTGCTTGCATGTTCTGTCAGGGTTTCTCCTACAGGCTGGGACTTAATACACCCTAAAGAAATATAGATGCTGCTGTTACACACAACACATTTACTTAATATCATTCAGCTACCGTATCTTGATGCAGGTGTGTATGCTGCTGTGCTTGTGTATCTAGCTGTATTTATTTTAATTCAAAGCATCTGCCTGCTACACATCATCTTAACATTGTTTGTTATTGACAACCTGTCTGACCTGCAGGGTCCCATATGCCTTTACTAGACAGTTATGTAAATCCAGGATAGTGTAGGGGCTCTGATATAGTTCCTTCCTTGCCTTTCAAAAGGAGGGTCACTCTATCAGCTGTCACCTTGCCTGACTGACAGTTTGTTACTTGTTGTAGTTTCGATGGAGAGTTATATATATATTTGTAGTCATGCCTTCTCTGTTGCATGCTGCTGCTCACCCTGCCTCTGGCTTTCCAAGTATACACGTAGAAATGTGGAGAAGTCCCAGAAAACAGCCATACTGCCAATTACAAGTTACTGAAATTACAGAGTACATTTAGGATGGTATCTGACTTTGATGGAGAAGGAACATGATGAAGCCCCTGTTAAACTGATGCTGCTCTCAAGGTTAAAAACTTGGAATCCAGTGTTACATATTTTGACTTATAAATAGAACAATAAATAAGTTTATTGCAATTTAGTCACTTCAGGCTGAAAGTATATACTTTTAAAAAGACATCTTTGCATTGTTGAGTCCTACAACAAAGAAATATTGCTCTTCATTGACAGAGCTATGGACTTACCTTCACCTTTTGCATCTGTGGCTGGAACAGAAAAGTCATTTGGACACTGTACATCTAAAGATACTGTCGCTCAGTGAGCTGCTGGGCTCCATTGATTTTTAATCTCCTAAAACACCGTGTCATTATTGCGGTAAAAACAACCGTCCCCAGCTTTTCTTTGATGATCTCTCTAATGTTTATTGACAATAAGCACAGATTGAGTTTGTGTGGATTTCAGTGTCCCCTCTGTCCATCACAGCATGTCCATAAGTGTTAGATGGATGGACGGAGTATCGCTTGCGCATGTGCATGCCTACAAGCACATTCACACCAACCCACTGCTGTACACACAGGCACAAACACACTGCTCTGTCTCTCTCCATGGCCGACCTCTGCTTAGCTCTCCAGCCCCACAGCGTAGAGAGCCCAGCTCCTGCCAGCAGCAGCACTTTAGGGTTAATAAATGAAGCCCAAATGGATTTGACCTCCAGAAAAGACACAAAGCGATGAAAAATGGCACTTTGACACAGCACGCATACAGGGCCTATCACCGCATGGTGACCTTGATATTTTAACCAAGTGCTTTGTGAGCCATAATTGACTTTCCCCTCGAAAAATCCATCCTCTCCTAACAATCAGATCCTTCACATGCTTCCTCTTTCTCTGCGTCCCTTCATCCATATGTTAGTGGATCACTGCTCATATGCTGGGGAGCCCAGATTGATGTTACTGTTCATACAAATTTTGTCATGCACTATACAGTTCACTACATATATCAAACCCCATGAGGACATACAGTGTGAAGCGCATGGATTCCAGCTCACTCTTTAGATTGTCATCCTCAAAATAAAATCAAATAGAATCAAATGACTTGAATGAACAGAATGTGAGATATCTCTGTAAATAAAGCTGAAAATTTTAAATGAAAATGATTTATCCATTCTTTTGTTGATTTCTTCACTTTGAAATGCTAATTTTGATGCAAATGCACATTAAACCTGCTGGCTTTTGCAAGTACAGCATTGTTTCTCTGTTGGACACTTACACAAATTAGCACCTATTTATTGTGAACATCAAATTTTAGAAAACTGGTAACACTAAAAGTATTTGTTTTATTGTAAGTTATCAACAAATTTCAAGGTAAGATTAACTAGATGGTTTGTTGTTGTTAAAATAGTTAGGGTAATTTGGATGGCATAATACACATTAACACAGGCAATCAAAGAATAGTCTAGCCTACCATAATATGAAATTAGTGGACATAAGTGGACAGATCTCAGCTGAACAGGTAAAACAGTATTAAGTTATAACATTTGCTTCTTTATTCATTTTTTTTAACTTCTTTGGGACACATAGAAAAATGTGTATAGCAGCTAATGGCAACTGTAGGCTAATGAGATACATTAGCTAATTTACAAGCTGCAGGGCTTGTAATACACTGGCAGAACCCCCAACCAAACTGGGGAAAACCTTAACCATGATGATATTTCTAATGTTGTTTTTTCATTATATGCTTTGAGATCCATTGAAGAATTTAATGGTATTTACCACAGTCAGCTCCTGTATTTCATATGCAATCAGATGGGGTAGGGTTAGGGTTAGGGTTAGGGTTAGTGATTATTAAGCAGAGAATGCAGTAAACAGTAACTGCTAGAAATCAGTGTTGTTTGCAGGGCTGAAAGTCTGATTTTTTTTTCATGCATGGTGAGCACAACTGTGCAGTTTAGCCTCTGAGGTTAAAGCCAAAATTGACATTTTGGAAAAAAATGTGAGTAGTTTTATAATATGTGTCAGAATCATTTTTTTCTATGTTCCCCAACTGACAAGACTTGGGAGAACAATTAAATAAAAACAAAAATTACATATTCTGACTACCTAAGATCAGACTTAAGGGTTGGAGTCACCACAATGACAGCTTAGATCTCAGAGGGTTAAAACATCTGACTGCCAAATTATTATTATTAATATATCAGTGCAACACATAAGATCATAAATGAGACTAGAGTTTTTCTCATCAACCAAGCAAGGCTGCCAACTACACTGCTATGAGATGGTCCACTGGTGTTCCACAGTTCAAATGCCTTCTTCTTGTCTTATTCAATTGGTTTAGTCAGGCAAAAGCAGTGAACAACCTTATAAAAGTTAGCTTATGTTGAGTTTAGAAGTATCTATTTAGATAAAGCTTATTCCCTCTCATGCAAACATCCATTGAGGCATAACTGTGGCTGCGAGGCTCCTAATGGGCTTTGTTATGGAGGCAGGATGGATGGTGATGGTTACTGTTTTGCACTGGAACACAGCTAGGGCATGGAGGGGGCTATAATTCTCATGATAATTGGGTTAATACCTGTCATGATATCCCCTATTACCACAGCAGTAAATAGAGGAGAGATAGGAATTATTGTTGTTAATTAGAAAAGATGTAGATCAGCAGCATGAAGAGGAACTGTATATCTCAGCTTAATGCAGAGAAGAGATCACCTTTATTGTTATAGCCACATGAATGTGTCTGGCCTGTTCATGTGTGTATGTGTGTCCTGCAAAGACTGTAGAGGATACTTTTATGTGTTGCTATTTTTGTGTACATCTGTTTATAGGTATTAAAATATTCCCAGACATGTGTGTACATTTGAACTGCTGTATGCACATGAGCTCTATGTGCATATTGTGTGCTATTGCAGATTGTGTGCTAGAGTGTATATAAGTGTGTGTCTTACTGAGCAGGTGTGTGTGAGAATGTGACACAGTGTCTGTCCCCTGTCCTCTTCCCTTTTCAGGGCTGGTTACTCGGGGGGCAGCTATAAAAGGAAAGGGCTCTGTCAGCCTCTGATGTAGCTGGCTGTGTGTTACACACACACACACACGCGCACACACACACACACACACACACACGCTAAGGATAAGGCAATTGGAGGATATGGGCCAAAGGGCCAGCTGAGTTTACTAAACTTTCACAGGAGACTGAAATAGACCCCACCAATTTGTAGGGTTTATAGCATCTCTAGCTCCATGCATATACGTGTGTGTGTGTGTTTGAGTGTCAGAAGCCCCTTTCAGACATCTGCCCATTTCTGTTTATCCTAACATGTAAGTCTCATGTCTGTGGTTTTGAAAGCTCAACCCACTGTAGCTTCAGGTAGACCTGTAATGCTAATTCCAACTCCATATTCTTATACTCTACTAGAGTAACTTTGTTCACATTTTATAATAACCCTTATTCATCCTATACTGGGACAGTTCAGCTATTGTCAAAAACAAGCTGTTTTAACTCCTCTCCCTTTACGTCAACTTTTGTTAAATTGGCTGACATTTGCAAACAAAAGATGTGAACGGCAGATGGGTAGAGCTTAGCAAGATGTCATGTTCAACTGAAAATTGGACCCAAGGAGCAGACTCAGACGACTGATAGCAGGTTTAAAAGATTTATTGAACAGGCAAAAGACGTCAGCGGAGAACAGGTAAGTGGTTTGAGAGGGCGTTATCTCTACTGGAGTGGGGCTGGAGTTTCTGTTAGAGAAGATAGAAGATGTCAGCAGTGGCCAAGGAAGAGCTGATAAGTCTTTACAAGATTTATGATGGTAGTTTGAAACCTTACTTGCTGATTCCTTGAACAAGAGCCTTGGGGCTGTTGGTGGGCAGGCTAGATTCCTAAATGGAGCGATGAAAGTCCGGCCATTTGGCTCAGTTAAGTTTCACAGGCAGTGTCTGTTAAATTCCACGAGGCTACCCGAGTCAGGAAATTGGGAAGGTTCACTCAGGCTTCAGGCAGACTATTGGAGAACAAATGAGACAATACTGTTACTGGTTGAGAAACACAGAAGCTAGCTAGTAACAAGGGAGGCCTAATTACCACCATTATGGCAACAACGATCTGGAAGAGAATACCAGCACCAGTTGATTCTTAAATACCAGGAGCTGATTAGATAGCACCATGGTGTGGGATAGAAGCCCAGCAAAGGGAAGCTGTACCTGCAGGTGGGCCCGCGAGGATGGACCATCCCACAACGCCACCTGAGAGAGAAAAAGGAGAAAAAAGAGAGAAAGAGAGAAAGAAAGCAGAAAAAAGCCCAAGCCTGCCTAACTATCACAGTACCCCAAGCTCGATGGACAAAGGTGGCCCACCAGGCTTGTTTGGGTGTGACCTGTAAAAATCTATGATCAAGGACAGATCCAGGATGATTGAGAGAGAATCCATTACCTTTCCTCAGGACCGTATCCCTTCCAGTCTACTAGATACTGGAGGCCCCAGCGGCACCAACAAACATCCAAAATCCTGCCCAACCATAACATGAGAGCTGTGTGCCTGAGATGACCATAATAGGGATATCCTCTCTCACTGACCCCCCCCCCCACACACACACACACTAAAGCACTACAATGGGCACAATATAGATTCAATTTAGTTTTATTTATATAGCGTCAAATCACAACAACAGTCGCCTCAAGGTGCTTTATATTGTAAGGTACAGGCTCTACAATAATACAGAGAAAACACCAACAATCAGACGAGCCCCTATGAGCAAGCACTTGGCGACAGTGGGAAGGAAAAACTCCTTTTTAACAGGAAGAAACCTCCATCAGAACCAGGCTCAGGGAGGGGCAGCCATCTGCTGTGACTGGCTGGGGAGTGAGACAGATTCATACAGAAGAGATTCATTGTATCTAATGTGAAATCACCTCTAGTGTCACCTGAGACAGTTTTTGTCATAATCTGTGCTTCTTGCATCAGTAGTAAAGCATGTTTTTCCCCCCCTTTGCAGGTTTTCTTTTTAAAAAATAAACCACAGATGTAATTAATCAAGTCTTTTAAAAACTTCCTTTCCATCAACTTTGTGCAGGTGCCTGTACAGACCAAGTCCTGCCTTGACTATGGACAACCAGCCCAAATTTCAACAAGTTTGAGAATACATGACATAGAGTTGCATAATGGAAGTTGGTGGTAATTTCCATTTCAATAGAAACATGGTTGCCCCTCCAATAGCTATTGATGGCAGTGGGTTCAACTTTGGTACCAGCAATTTTAAGGTTCTGTGATGTCAGTTTTCTGGCACAGATAACAGTCTTTTATTTTGGTCAAAGTACATAGAACAGGTTTAAGATTAGAGACTGGTTGCATGCTGATAGAAATGAGGTTTGCCTGTATTTTCTTCAGTTGCAGTTTGTTGATCAGTATTTTAGGATGTACTGATATTAAGCGTTAGCTATTCTGTTAAATAATTTTTGGAATCTGTATACCGTACAGAAAAATTAATGTTAGTTTTAGAAGAATTGTTGAAATGGATGTATTTATTTTACATTAATAAACTATTATCTCATTATTGTCAGTGGCATAATTGCAACAAAGTAGATTATTCAGGCATTTTTAATGTAACTGGGAAACTGGAAGTGATTATTACCACAGAAATAGTAGTACGAAATAAGGATATGGTGTTTACTGCAACTTCAGCTGTAGCCAGTATTATACACACATTTCGGTTGCTGTTGTCTGTTTATGTTCTTTTCCTGGAAACATCCGTCCCTTTGGCTGTAATGAGATAGAGTAGATGCCCCCACCCTCTATTTTTTTTTCTTCATCTATCATCTCAAGACTATCATTTTCCTTTTGCTCCTCATCCACCTCTTTCTTTCCTATACTGTCAGCATTCTACATTAGGAAGTACAGAAGCCAGTTACTCATGCATGAAGAAGACTGAAACCTGAGCACCCATCCCTCCACCTACTTGTGTGCACATTCTCCTTAGAATGTTAATGCCTACTAACATTTGCATGTCTCAAAGAGGGATAGGGATTGAGAAGTCCCTGCACAAAGCAAACTTGTGCTTAATAATGCCTATGTAACCTTGTTCCCAGGTGATTTTTGGGCTACTCAATGAAATGGATGGTGGGAAATTTATTACCACTTTTCACGTGGTTCGATTTGTGGCCCCCATCTTATCCACTCTACTCTGTTATTGCATTTAGGAGCACATCACTCCAATGCATGCAGAGGAAGCTACTGCACAAAAGACTCACAAATGCATCCACAAAGACTTTTCCTGTTTCTGTTAGCTATAACAGCTTCATAATGATAAATCTATATTGTGGTGATATTCTGCATGTGGATACATCCAGACCTAAAGTGGACCCTGCTCATTTCCAGCTCCATATTTTTATTTTTGGACTGCAATGGCAGCATGGTGGCATGGTGGTTAGCACTGTTGCCTCACAACAAAAAGGTCCTGGGTTCGACTCCACCATCTGGCTGGGGCCTTTCTGTGTGGAGCTTGCATGCTCTCCCTGTGTTTGTGTGGGTTCTCTCCGGGTACTCTGGCTTCCTCTAACATGTAGTTAGAGGGGTCAGGTTAATTGGTGATAGGTGTGAATGTGAACATGAATGGTTGTCTGTCTCTCTGTGTTAGCCCTGCAACAGACTGGCGACCTGTCCAGGTTATACCCTACCTCTCGCCCTATGGCAGGTGGGATAGGCTTCAGCCCACCCCTGAATTGGATAAGTGGAAGAGGATGGCTGGATGGACTCTACTTGCAATCAAAAGCTTTGAAGCACAGGTGGGACAGGTTGCTGTGCTCACAGAGCTGTGTCTCTGATATAACTATATTAGGAATATCCTCTCTCACCAACATCATACCAAGAGTAGGAAATAAAGTGTCCAAAACAGGATGTATAGATCAGTCCAAAACCTGAGCTTTTGGCTCACAGGAATTACTTGCATGTACACTGACCTCTTTATATGAAACTTCAGCAACGGCACCCTCCATAATGTTTAGGGCAAAGACACAGATTTTGAAGTTTTGCCTTTGTACACCACCACAGTGGATTGTAAATCAAACAATAAATATGCAATTGAAGTACAGACTATCAGCTTAATTCAGTGGGTTTTACAAAAATTTTGAATTACCTGTTTAAGAATTGCAGCCATTTTTATACACAGTCCCCCATTTTCAGAGGGTCAAAATTAATGGGACATCTGGGCTGCTTCCTTGCTATTTCATGACAAATGAAACAGACATAATATCTGAAGTTGATTCAAAGTGTTGGATTTCAATTTTATAGCTTTTCTCTGTAATTTTGAGGCCCAGAGTCATGTTAGTGCAAGTGAGAGAGGCCATCATTAGGCTGAAAAACCCAAATAATATCAGAGAGACAGCAAAAATGTTAGAAGTGTCCAACTCATCAGTCTGGTCATTGTTAAAAAGAATGAATACTCTGACCAGCTCAGCAACATCAAAAGGCCTGAAAGACCACTGAAGACAACTAAAGTGCATGATGACTGATTTCATCCATATTTAAGAAAAACAACTTCACAACATCTAACCAATTCAAGAACACTCTTAAGGACGCAGGTGTATCACTGTCAAAGTCTACAATCAAGACATGCCTTCATGAATGGATATATAGAGCATTTTCAACAAGGTGCAAACCACTGATTACACTCAAGACCATAAAGGTCAGATTAGACTTTGCCGGAAAACATCTACAAGAGCCTGCACGGTTATTTAAAAAATCTTGTAACAAAATGATAGGAAGAGAAAAGTATGGAGGAAAGAAACATGATCTAACTTAAGGGAGGAAACACAATATTTAGTGAAATCAATGGGTTCTAGACTTCAGGCTAGAGGTCTGGCTACAAAGTTTTTTCATCCAAGTATTAAAAAGCATCTTTAAGTTTATATTAGTTTGTCCCATTAATTTTGAACCTCTGAAAATGGGAGACTATGTATAAAAATGGCTGTAATTCTTAAACAGTTCTTGCAAAATTTTAATAAAATCCCTTGATTTTGAAGCTGAAATATACACTTCAGTTACATACTGTATTGATTGTTTGATTTGCAATCTACTGAGGGCACTATATGTTTAATATGAACATCCACTATTGGTAAAACACACACACACACACATATATATATATATATATATATATATATATATACAGTGGGGCAAAAAAGTATTTAGTCAGCCACCAATTGTGCAAGTTCTCCCACTTAAAAAGATGAGAGAGACCTGTAATTTTCATCATAGGTATACCTCAACTATGAGAGACAAAATGAGAAAAAAAATCCAGAAAATCACATTGTATGATTTTTAAAGAATATATTTGCAAATTATGGTGGAAAATAAGTATTTGGTCACCTACAAACAAGCAAGATTTCTGGCTCTCACAG
>VUQS01069524.1:0-29712 GCA_015108495.1 Heterochromis multidens
TGTCCTTTGACAGCTCTTTGGTCTTGGCCATAGTGGAGTTTGGAGTGTGACTGTTTGAGGTTGTGGACAGGTGTCTTTTATACTGATAACGAGTTCAAACAGGTGCCATCAATACAGGTGACGAGTGGAGGACAGAGGAGCCTCTTACAGAAGAAGTTACAGGTCTGTGAGAGACAGAAATCTTGCTTGTTTTAGGTGACCAAATACTTATTTTCCACCATAATTTGCAAATAAATTCTTTAAAAATCAGACAATGTGATTTTCTGGATTTTTTTTTCTCATTTTGTCTCTCATAGTTGAGGTATACCTATGACGAAAATTACAGGCCTCTCTCATCTTTTTAAGTGGGAGAACTTGCACAATTGGTGGCTGACTAAATACTTTTTTGCCCCACTGTATAAGCTGACTGAAGCCACACTTCAGGGCCTTTGGCCATTTTATGGTTGTCAGAGCACCAGGTGCCTTTGAGTGTGTGCTGCTAGTCTTAGTTTTGCTTGATTGTTTCTGTTAGGCTTATGTTTCTGACTAGCTTAATTTTGGTTGTTAAACTTGATTGAATTGACCTCTTGTTTCTCTGCCTTCTGTTACAGTGCCCAGAGGAATGTTCACCCTTTTCTCCTGTTTTTCCTTGGTTGATAGGGAGTCGAGGTTTAGGTTTGTAATCTTTCTGTTTGACCAAGTTAATCAGTGGATGGGGTTTTATTTTAAGTTAGGGTTGTTTTGTTTGTTGTGTTGGCCTTGGTTCTCCCTGAAGTAAACTTATGCTTCCCTCTGTTAAGATCTCAGCAATAAAGCTTTTCAAACCAACCCAAAAAGCCTCGTCATGTTCCTCCATCTAGTTTTATGTTACTCCCCTTACCCCTAGACCTTTTTGGGTTTGTATCACAACTTATTTGTATGGCTGTAATGCTATAATAATTACGTTTGATTAGTTCAGTCTAGAACAGTCAATTATAATAAGTAAAAAGATTATTTTAGGTTTATGAGCTTATAAAAGTCACTCCAAACGACTTTATTTTTTAACAACTTTATTTTATTTTCTGCCTGTGTTGTAGTTAGTATAAAGGTGATGGACCTCCAGGACACTGGAGTTATATGCGTGGATATTTTATTTGTATTCTTTTGTTATGCATTTTTTCTGTATGTTAAGTAAAGAGAGAACTAAAGACTTTAATAGGCTTAACAATGACTTGCCATGTGCTGTGTGTGTCTGTTTGTGCATGTGTAGCTGCAAGGATTGTGATGATAAGTAAAGCAGACTGTACTGTCCTAGTGCCCTCTGACTTACCGTCTCGCAAATGATATGCTTGTGTGTTACTTGCTTTGATTTCAGCAGCTATGTCAAAGTAAGTCAAAGTGAATCTCATCACGAAATTAAAACAACTGCCCTGATTTATTGTTTGCCCACAATGTCATGTCATAGCACACTGTGGTATTTTGTTAGGTGAATGTGGGGGGCTAGCATTAGAGTAAATTAAATGTTAAGGTGTGTCTAAGTGTCCAGTTCCAATTTAATAAATTCATTGTTTAGCCTAATTGACTCACTAGTTTTTGAGATGTTTCATCATCAAAGCAATGGACAAACTGAAGTTTTAATCTGATTGCAGCCTTGCATTACAAAGAGTCAAAGTTATTACAATTGTTTCTTTTAGGGGCATGGATATTTATACCAATTTTCTAGGCAGGGCATGGAGCAATATAACCATCTTAAGATGTGGTCTGATTGCAATTTTGCAATTTTCTTGGTCGATACAGATTTTTGCTGATTCTAAATTTCTTTAATTATATGCTGTCAGCCATGGTAAGAACTATAACTGACACCATATACAAGCAAACATAAGCTTCTCTTCAATGCAACATTTTATTTTCATAATAAAAGAAATTATTAAACCTAGATATTTTACCTTAATAAACATAAGCAGGTGCAACCAATTTATATAACAATTTATATATTTATATATCATTTTCCAGTATGTATATAACTTCAACAAATAACAGGACATTGATCCTTTTCTTTTTTACTTATCTCCATAAACTTCCTCATAACTGCTTTGATCCTTCTGTCATACCAGACTTATATCCAGGCTGCTCAGAGCTCTGATAGCTTTGGCTTTAGCCATTTCCCTTTTGTAGTTTCTTTAAAATGACAATGTTCAGCTGAGTGAAGGCGATTTAAGTGTCTCAACGTTTTCATGGTGGTCCCCTCATGATTTAGTTTGGTGAACTCTGTGTTTTCACTCTCAGTGAGGGGCTTCTGTGCTTTATTCTCACCTCATTAATGCAGGTAAATACTGTCATGTAGAGGAGCTTGCTTGAAATAGTCTCTCAGCTTTAAATGGCCCTGTGCTGGCAGTGAGTGTGTTGTTGCTGAAGACAGAGTGGCTTCTAATTGGCCAGCTAAATCTCCTCATCCCATCCACATACACTCTCTCTCACTGTCTCCCTCTCTCTCGTCCCTATCTTGACTGATGCCGTGCTTATTCCAATCCCTGCAGGGCCGTGTGAGGCGAGGAACCAATAGCATGTCAGGGAAGGCGGAGCTAGGAGCAGTCGGCCAGCTACAGGCAGAGATGCTGCATTTGGACCTCATCGATGGTGCTGACGGTTACCGCGGTGACAAAGAGTCCTCGAAGGCATCTGCAATTTCAACTCCGCCGGTTACCAAGGACCCTGCAGCACCTGTTACCATGGATACTTATCGGCCCAAGAGACCCACGACCCTTAACCTCTTCCCAATTGTGCCACGCACACAGGTATAGCCTGAATTAACCTTATCCTCACACACACACACACACACACATGCACTCACACATCTACACAGTTTCTGGCAGATGGACAAATACTGATCAATAAGCAGAAGGACTGTGGAAATGTTTTAGTATTTTTCTTTCATTTTATTTTTATTCTGCCTGAATTGGATCCTCCTCTCACACAAATATTGTGTTTGAAAATGGAAATATAACTGGATAACCTGACATCACCACTGGATTCACTACAGTTGTTTCTCTGACAGGATGTGTTTTCTGGACTGAACAATAGCTTCAATTGTCATGACAGAATTTTTTTTCTTCCCTTGGTGCCCGTCTCTGTTTGTGTTTCAATGGCGCTTGAGCTCGTGACCGTTTGTGTTTGTGTGTGTGTGTGTGTGTGTGTGTGTGTGTGTGCTTGTCCATGTACATCAATCTTTGTGAGAACCAACACCAAGAAGGAAGACATTTTGTTTTTGGGTACTTTTAGGATTTAGTTTTGGGATAGCAACTAAAGAATGTATAGTATCAATAAGGGGCAGAAGTGTAGGCATAAAAATGTGTGTAAGCATGTTTGGGTTCACTGTGACAGTGAAGGTATGTGTACTATAGAACAACTGTTTTAGTTGTTTCGTTTTTTCATTCATTAACAAAACCTATAAATGACAAATTAAACATTACCATCCATTAATTGTGTGATAATGTGACAGTGGTATGGTTATGGTTTGGTTAGGTTTAGAGATCAAAGTGACTTGGCTAGGTTTAGGGAAAGATAATGATAAGGGTTGAAGTACTTTGTTCAGATAAGGAAAATATTGTGACTTTGGTCAAAAGGTTATAAAAGCATTGGTTGCCATGGTTACAATATGAAACTGATTAGGTTTAGGTAGTGTTTGTAGTTTGTAAATAATTATAGGGTTACTTGAAGTTGAGCTCTTCACCTCATTCTTTGCTATACTTCCTCCTTTATACCTGCAATAATTAATAATAATAATAGTAATAATGTTGATCTTCTTGGCTTGAGGACAGTGTCCATGTTAATATAAAACACATCTAATGTGCACAAAATGAAAACCTTCAGCTAGCTCTAACACATGCACAAGCTTTGCTGACATTACCTTTGGTGCTGGGAAGGGAAGGTAGTATATGATGGGTTCATCAGAACCTGTTAGGTGAAAAGAGCTTCCTACTGTTGCAGAGAATAAAGTTGAATAAAACCATACAGTTAATTTGCCCTATAACTGAAACCATTCAATAAAATGGGCTAAAAAGCACTGCAGAGCTAAAGAGTCAGAATTGATCTTACATGTTACACTACACTGTTAATTAAAATAATAAAAACAGTAGTTGCCAAGACCTCTTAACTAGATGAAATTAATTTGAGAGAAAGAGGGCATAAGTATGTAATTCAAGAAAACAAAGAAAATCATTTTATTCATGTGTTTCCATTTGATACTTGAACCACACTCTTTGATACACTGAAATGTATAAGTGCCTGTATGGCATATACATAATAATGCATATCTTGAGTGAGTTTGCCCCCCTAGAGTGCAGGCAGTCAACATGATCAACCAAGCATCTCTATATTTGTCTGTGCTTTGTTCTCGAGGTGGAAGCAAAGCCTGCTCTACTCAATGCTGTGCTTTGTTCCTGTAGGTTGTTTGAGCTGTCAGAACTGGAAACTATAAAGGAAATAATTATAAATAATACATTGTTTTTCAGCTTGGTCTAGATCTTCCTGTCTATTGCAACATTGTTAATTTCCTTTTATGCAGCAAATAGAGGGGGAAAAAACAGTTTTTAAATATCTTGATGTTAAAAATGTGAAGGTTTCTTAAAAAGATTCTATACATGGAAAGGAAGTGAAGACATGATGCAACGGGCTGCATCTTAACATCACATAAATCTATAAATTCATTGGCAGTAATGAGTGTCAAGTTTTTACTTGGCTGCTAAAAGGCTTGAATTAATTAAAAGTATTTGTTGGTCAGAAAAGCATTTGGTTCAGTTCATCAGGTATGATCGAAGAAATCAGTGTGTTAATATGTTTTAGTAAAATAAAATCCATAAAACTATACTTGCACAAAATCGATGTCTAAAATACCATCAAAATGGCTACATTTAGAAGACCACATGGCATTATAAATTTAAAAATAGCAGAACTGATTTGTCATTGTCATAGTAGATTTATAAAAATATTGTTTTTATCGTGGATATTTTTCTGCACGTGTAATTAAGGCAGCATGGCTAAATCATTTGAGACGGAGGTGACAGTAAAGACTTACACAGATGGAATGAGAGAAGATTTCTGATGATTTCCAGTCATTCATTTTTTTCCTCAGACTGAGAACTGTTAGAAGAGAAGGAGATTGTGTATACTGGGTGACTATTTCCAGGTCAGTGGGTCTGTAGAAATGCAAAAGTATACGGTACATTTAGCTCTGCATCCTTTGGCAGCGAGTTCTGTGGCTGAACAAAAGCATCTCTGAACACTGATCAGGGTTAACACACTGAGGGTTTTTCAAAGTAAATATTTTTTAAATCTAGTAATGTCTACAGGGCCATTCAGTGCCAGATAATTACAAGGTTGAATTTCATGAAGCCTCAAACAATCATCAAAATCCTTTTTTTGTGCAGTGGTGAAATCAAGGAGGTAAAATTAGTTTTCTTTACCCATTTTAAAATTAATAATCAGTTCTGATTCTATCTTTCTTTTGGTTGTTAAAGTATTTGAAAAATTAAGTAGACAAAGATGCACAGTATAATGAACCGTTTGCACTATTGAGGAGGGTGCTGGTTTACAGTGTGTCTCCACTGTTGCTTCGTGATTGAAGTGATTCAGTGGCCAGAAAGACAGATGTCCCTCCAAGAAAGGATTAATCTAACTCTAATCACTTATCTGGCAGGCTCCGTATGTTGAAGTGCATGTAGGTTATTCCATCTCAAATCAGCCAATTGTTTGAACATTTTCTGCTCAACTATCTCCAATCTGCACAAAGATTTTAGGGTCCAAAGTTTGAATATATGAGTGCTGTGAAATTTTAACTTCATATATCAAATACTTTTCAAGATATATTTTTTTAAATATAGTCCATCAACCCATTTTCGGGCCTTTTTTTCCACACGTTGTTATAACTATTCTATTTATAACTGAGAAAATAATTTTGTTAAATATATGCATGTTTTGCCTCTTAGTATATTTTAACCTGAATTATCAGACTCTTACGGGGCAGTAGGTCTCAAAATGGTAGGTAGGTAAATTGAAAAATATGCACATATTTAACAAAATTATTTTCTCAGTTATAATTTGAGTACCATTTGAGTCTAACCGTTCAGGTTAGACTATCTACTGATATTTTTGTTTTTGTGGTACAGCTTGTGATAGTTGCTCAATTCAGCATGAAAGTTAAATGAAAATAGTCACAGAAATGAAGAAAATGATAAGAATTTAATGTTATAAAGTATTCTGTGTTTTATTTTAGCATTATTGTGAAATATACTATAGTACATACAGAAATTGTTAGTTTTTGCAATGTAAAGTTTTTTTTATTAGTGTGTGCTCAAATATGGGACTTTACAGGACTGCTTGTTTTTTTTTCATATTTTAATTAGCCAGTACGAAGACCTTTTTTGATGTATCTGTCCCAGATTACAGATCCTGATTAATTTTGATGGTAAGAAAGGACAGTGGAAGATTTCAGGCTTTTATCTTTAATAGTTTTTGAGATAGTCATGTTCAAACATTGCCTCCAATTTAAATGTGTAACAAAAATGGCATTAAAGTGGGTCGACGGACCTTTTTAATAATATATATCTTGTAAACTATTTGATATATGAATCTAAAATTAACAGCAATCATTATATACTGTGTATTCAAATTTCTGGACCATAAGTTATAATTAGAGTACCATTTGGAAACTCCAGTATTTTGTTTTATTTGGACAGGACAATCTACTGACATTTTTGTTGTTGTGGTACAACTTGTCATATTTACTCAATCCAGCGTGACAATTGAATGAATATGGCATTTTCTTCAATTTTGTGACTAAGAATTTAATGTTAAAAAGAATTCTACATGCTTTATTTTGCAGTATTGTGAAATTCAATTATATATCATTCAGAAATTGTCACTATTTGTCTCTTAACAAGTTTTTTATTAGCATGTGCTCAAATATTGGACTTTGCAGGAGTGCTGGACTTTTTTCATATTTTAAATAGCCAGTACTTAGACATTTTTTTTATGTATCTGTCCCAACTTACAGATTCTGATTCATTTTAATGGTAAGAAAGACCAGTGAAAACTTCTTCTATCTTTAATAGTTTTTAAAATATTCATGTTAAAACATTGCCGCAGATTTAGATGTGTGGAAAAAAAGGCCTGAAAGTGGGTTGATGGACCATTTTTAAAAATAAATATGTCTTAAACTATTTGATATATGAACCTAAAATTTCACAGCAATCCTTATATATGTTAAAACTTTGTACCATAAAATTTTTATGCAGTTGAGCAGAAGGCCCGTGCTGATTTGAGATGAAATGACCCATGTGTGTTTGTGTCTCAGTGTGAGTATCTAATTTGGAAAGTATATTTAGATACAATCAAGATCAATAACAAAAAAGTAGGATATGCAAGTAAAAATTATTTTATGAAGTTTCAAGTTGATATGGTTTTAATAGTCATCTCCATTTTTAATTAATTTCATCCAAATATGGTGGGACAAACAAAATGCAGCTATTACATGTGGGTGTGATAGGCTGAGACAGCTGTCAATCAAGGCAAACCATCTCACTCAACTTCACTTAATTAGCAAATGTAATAACAATACAAATAATAATACTAAACTAATAAAAATCAACTGCCGATCTCTCAGAACAGGTCTAGTTTACAAGTTAATGTTCAGTTTTCATGTCTATGCAGATTTTAGTCACTGATTCGCTGAGATTCTTATGACTATCCTGAAGCCGACTCCTCAGATCAATGCAGTTGTTTCCTTCCTGCTGATTCACTCTTTACCATGGCAACAGCCCTGACTCTGCCTGGTACACGTAGATGGAAAGTGAGTCATGCGTGGTGGGTGGACAGACGAGGAGGAAAAGATCTTATTTTGTGCATGTTGTCGTCACGGGAGTTTCCAGTTCTCATTCCATCTGTTGAAATCTCCCTTTAATTCTTCTGTTATCTAAGCTTAGCACAAAAAATAAGGAAACTTGTGTTTGGTTGATTGTAAACATGCTTCTTGGCAATAAATCTTATACCGTTGGAAAGTCTGTTTATTTCCCTTTAAATGGTGCCACGTTTGTAAGGAAAATGCATTTGTGGGTTGAGCAGCAGAGTTGAGTATGTGGAAAAACCTGCCAAATCTTCTCTGCCAATGCCAAACACCTTATTCTGCTATTGACTCTTATTTGGTGTCGTTTATTGAATTGGATGATTGAAGTCAGAAGAAACAAGACATATTGACATGTTAACAATTTATTAATTTAACAAACAGGGGCCTCAGTAGCATGTGGAAGAACCATACACAGCCACAACAGCCTGGCATCTCCTCCTCATGCTGGTCACCAGCTTGGTCATACACTGCTGTGGGATGACATCCCATTCTTCAACCAGCATTTGTCGCAAGTCAGCCAATGTGGTTGTGTTAGTCACTCTGGCACGAACAGCACGACCAAGCTGATCCCACAAGGGTTCAATGGGGTTGAGTTCAGGACTGCAGGCAGGTCATTCCATCCTCTCCACTCCTAAATTCTGGAGGTAGTCTCTGAAAACCCCCACTCTGTGGGGGCGAGCGTTGTCATCTTGGAAGATAGAGTTCGGTCCCAGACTCTGGGATTGCCTCTGGTTGCAGAATCTCATCTCAATATCTCTCTGCACTGAGATTGCCTCCAATGATGACAAGCCTTGTTTTTCCAGTGAGGGAGATCGCGCCTCACACCATCACACTGCCTCCACTAAAAGCTGTTACCCTAGCAATCAGCATAGCGTTCTCCACGTCAAGAAACGGTCTTCTTGTGGTGTCGTCTTCTTGGAAAGCCCACTTCACGGCCTGTCTCTGACATCCCGCATTATATGGAATTTGGCCTTCAATTTGGAGATGGTACTAGGGCTCACTCCAAATAATGCTGCAACTTGGTTTTACAGAACACCAGCTTGAAGTTGCCCTATCCAGATCAGTCAGACGTGGCATGCTTGGAGCAGACACCAACTGAGCGCTGTAGCAGGGTCCATGCTCATAGGTGCTGCTTATCAGGTGCCTGATTGTCACGTGATTGTCAGCACCTGGGGTACCAGAAGCTCAAAACAAGAGTCAATAGCAGAATAAGCTGTTTTGGGATTTGGGAAGTTTTTCACGAATGTAACCCACATACTCCACTCTGCTGCTCAATCCACAAATGTGGCACCATTCCAACTGTATAAGATTTATTGCCAAGAAGCATTGTTACAACAAAGAAATAATCGATCAAAAATAAATGTTCTTATTTTTTGTGCTAACTGAACTGGGTGTTAAACCATAATCTTCTTTTGGATGCAATTAAAATGTGCCGCTGAGTCACAAAATATGTCAAATAGTGATAATGATCAGATTCATAATCTTGTTTGACAGTTTTTGAAAAGTTAGTATTTCATGATGTTTTAAGTTCACTTTCTTTTTGCTTTTGAAAACTGCTGCCTTCTTTGGCCTAAACTAGATTCTATGAGTGCCGTATGATCCACTGTTTTATTTGTTGTTATATTTTATTTACATATTTATTTTATTTCAAATGTACATTATGCAGATTAAGTTGCAAAAAAGTACTTCAGTTACTATAAATGTATTGTGTAGTCCCTAAGTTTTGCTTGAGAAACTTTTGTCTGGTTTTTTTTTTTTTGTTTGTTTTGTTTTTTGGTATGCTGACCACATGCCGGTAACAGTTAAAAACCAACCACTTATGTACATGGCTAAAGAATAACTTTAACACCATGCTCAGAAGAAGTGTTTCACTCACCTCTTTTGTGACTGATTGTGGATGTGGAATGGATGCACTGAGTTGTACCTAATTACACTCAGCAGTGATGTCACTGTGACCAGCCACACCCTGTAGTCACTGTCCTGTAGATACCACACAGACGTTCATATTGATTTTTGTAAAAAGGATGATGTTTTTTTATTTATTTTTTAAATTCCACATTTAGAAATTGAAAGAAGAGGAAACTTAAGAAGTTTCATGGTTTAAATCAACAATTACCCCAAAACAGGCTAAAGAGGCTGGCTGTCTGTTTGAGTGTTTGTTCCCAGTGGCTTGTGTAAATGTCTGGTCCCTTTAAATGCACACCACGGAGCATGGACAAAAGAGTCCCTGCTCATTCAACAGAATAAAGGGGTTGTGTGTGCATGTGTGTGTGAAATGAGAGAGGGAGAGACACACACTCACACAGAAGTTGTATATGTTGTGTTAGGATCCAGAATTCAGTGAGCAAACCCATCTCTTTTCTCTATTTTTGTTCTTTCCATACTCTCCATCTGTTGTTCCTTCTCTCTACTTCCTTCCTCTTCCTTCTTTTTCAGGACACATTAAACAACAACTCTCTTGGTAAGAAATACAGTTGGCAGGAGAAGGTTTCAGGCTCATCCTCGCCTCTTAAAACAGGTGAGATTTTCTTTCCCACCACATGTTCATAACTCATGTTTTAGTTTCTCTGGATTTTCTCATTAAGTTGATGATAACTGAATGTGCAGGCCAGAATTTGACCTTTGATTTCGGTCATTGTTGTGTTACTAACATAGTCGGTGTAGGCGTGTGTGATTTGCATTGAGTCTGACAGGCTGTGTGTCTCTGAGCCTTGGGGACAGTGCTCAGACTTGGATTAGCTGCTGGGGCAAGTTGAGCTAGCTGAGGCTATGCTATATTTTGTGTGTGTGTGTGTGTGTGTGTGTGTGTGTGTCTGTGTGTGTGGGTGGGTGGGTGTTAGCCAGCTGAGGCTTAAAGCTAGATGCAGGCTGTTATAGCTCATTGCTGCAGTTCTTTGCAGAGCACCATGTGAGGCAAGACAAACTAAATTTTACAGCCAACAGTTAGACAAACAGAAATATGACTTGTTAACTCGTCCTTTTTAAGGGAAACCTGGAGAACAAGCTTCCAAAATCAGGATAAATCAACCTTTATGCTCTATTCAAGCCATGGTGACAGTTTAGAGCCTTCGCACATTGTTCTGAGATGGTTAACCTATTGTTATCCTTGTATTCCCATCAAATAAATTGAAATAATGTTAAATGTGATAGTGTTGTTGTCTGGATAGTTTGGTTTTAGATGTGACTACTTGCACAATAGCCAATTTGCCATTTGATGATGTCAGACTCACAGAAATATAATCTGTTTTGTTTGCCTTCTAATGGCTACAGTCGGAATCCATGGAGTCGAAGAAAGCTGGAAGGGAAATTTTAACATGTGGCATTTCAGGGACTGCTTATTTAGAAATAGGCCCAGTTCTTGAATGCCTCCGGTACATGCTTCCCACCATTTATTTTTATAGTTGAAATAAGACCTTATGTCTTCACATAGCCATTTATTTGTTTTATGAGCCATCTGAGAAAGCTCAGTTAGATTTGAATTGCAAATCAAAGTGATTGTGTGCAGAAGTAGGGAGAGGCACAGGCTGTTTTTTACTTTTTAAATATGATGAACAGATTGTTGTAAATTTGCATGAAGTGCTTCTTGTATGCACACCTTTAACACTTTTATAAAAATGCAGACACTGATTTCATTTAAGGAATAAAAAGACTGAATCATCTTTTTATTGTCCTGAATTAGCCTCTCTGCCCTTTAAATGCCATTTAAAATACTCAGAAATTATGTCTGGATGGCCTGCCGATGGATTATGACATAACACATCAATCACCTTCTCCTGGCTACACTCTGAATTTGATGAGTAATGGGGATTTAGCTGTGTAATCCTGACATCCGTTACCTAACCATTTCTACTTTTCTCTCTTTCTGTTTGTGCTTTACTTTATCTGCCTGTGCATTCGCTGCCATGTCTGTCTTCTTGCCTGTGTGCACATTTGTCTGTCCATCATGTCTGCATTTCTGCATCATGTACATTTACTCTGTGTGCGTGTCTGGGCTGTGCTTGTGCTTGTGTATCTGCGTGTGTGTTTGTGTGGCTGTCTGCATGTTTTTGCTTGTGTCTGCTCTTCCTCTAGGTGACCTCACCCCTCCACGTGAGCACAGCTGTCTAAGCGACGAGGACAAGGTGCATGGTGGGGGAGCGCAGACCAAAGACCGCGGGACCTCCACTGACGCCCCCTGCAGACACAGTCACACCTCGGGACACTCGCACGGCTCATCTGCAGGCGCTGGGACACGTTCCAAGATTCAGGAGAAGCCGCCTGCACCACCACCACCACAGAACTATACACCAGCTCCTCTATATCCTTCAGGGAAGGCGGATGGCAGCGGGCACCACAGGGAGAGGATTAGATACCACACAGACGTTCATATAGAGCCCACAGAGGAAATCTATCTGACTCCTGTGCAGCGTTCCGCGGATCCCCTGGAACCCCCCAGCGTTCAAGACCGGCCTTTCCTCTCACAGCAGACTGAGCAGGGTCGTATGTCCATTAGCTCTGACACAGAGGGTCCACCTCCTTATCAGCCCCTCCCAGACCGGACCAACCCCTCCATCTATGAGGAGGACGAGATCTATGTCCCCCCACCTTCATATGCTTCCTGTGTAGAGTCTCTCATCACGCCACCTAGCATGGCTGTCTCAGCTCACTCCTCCCATGCACTGGACCTCAGCCTAAAAGGGGCAGGTACAGGGGCCGGGGCCATGCTGAGGGCTGGGTCATCAGTTGAGTATGTTGATGCCACAGATGAAAGCTACTGTGGGGAGGATGAGGAAGTGGACAGGTTAATAATGGATGCAAAGATGAGAAAGGGAGGAGGAAAGGGAGACGGTGGCAGCAGCAGAGCCGTCCCACTGAGGACTTCCATGAACTCAGAGGCCAGTGGCCTAACATATGACTCAGTTAAATACACATTGGTGGTGGATGAGCATGCTCAGCTTGAGTTGGTCAGCCTCCGGCAGTGTTACCAAGGCTACAGCGATGACAGCGACTCAGCCACCGTCTATGACAACTGCGTCTCTTCTCCATACGAGTCAGCAATCGGAGAGGAGTATGAGGAAGAGGAAGAGGAGCATGACGCTCGGATAGGAGGAGTCCGTAGAGAGGCCACAGCATGCCTTTCTGAAGATTCTACTCCAGAGGCAGACCTCCACTTCTCCAAGAAGTTCCTCAATGTCTTCATGAATGGGCGTTCTCGCTCCTCCAGTAAGTCCCTTAAAAACTCAATTCCAAGCAGAAATGATGGGGATGGGTAGCATTTAGTTTTTTTGTGGGTGTAACTAGTGTAAAGACTTTTCAAATAAACTCCCTTTGGTTAGAAAATGTGGTAGTCCTATAATGCTGCTGGCACTGCAGATTCTTTGTAATATATTTCCCCTTTAATCCATTTACTACATTTCTGGGACTTTTTTTCATTTTGAGAATATAATTCTTCATCCCCTCAATTTATGCTTGTAAATGCCAGAAAGCATATCAGCACTGCGGGCTGTTGCTCTGCCTAATTCCTTTTAATATATACAATAACACCACAGTCAATGGTGTCTGGCCAAATTGGCAACAATTGGTGTTCAAGGCTTAAAGCAGTGTGGCTCATGAAGTAAAGCCACAGGGATGTTCAGGAATGTGGAGTAATACAATACTAAGCAGCACTGATATACAGTATAACTATTTTGTTTTTATGTATTTGCAGAGCTGTAGTTGTATTTCTTTGTATTTTTAATGTGATGCGATGTCAGGTTAGTTCAGCTTTGAAGTCTTGAGAATAAAAGCTGTAATTTTTGCTGTTTTGTTGATATTCTTATCAGTGTTCTGACAGCAGCACGTCCAGATACCCTGCTGGACATTGACATGTCCTATTGGTGAAAAGCCACTGAGCCAAAAACAACTTGCAGTTCCTTGGATTTGTTTCCTCTCTGTCTCTTCTGCTGTCACATCTAAAAACAAATTAATGAGGTGTTTGAAGTTCTAGAGATGGTTTATGAAGTACTGATGAGAAAGACACAAGCAGCAAGTAGATGTATAAATGTCATTTTTCTTTGTCAGGTTCAGCTTAGGTTCAAAATAATTATTTGTCCATACGGTTTGTATTTGTAAACAGAGATATTGCAATATTGTGAGAGTAGCAGCTCAGGGTGTGTTTGCTGCCTCACTGTGTTGATATACAAGTGTTTCTTAAGATGACTCTGGGAGCTGCATTATTTAAAAAGTTCTCCACCGTCTTACCATTGTGCTCTTGTATAGATAAGCATTGAAACATTACTGACAATGCAACACAAGCATTAACAATTTTGTCAGTTCTGTCCCTCTGTTGCAGATTAAGAGTGAACTACAGAAACCTTGTAAACTAATTTTCAGCCAATTTTTTAAAATTTAAAACTTCCCCAACCAAGTCAATGGGGATCACTTGACTTCCTGTAATTTTGTGCCACTTCCATTAAAAGCTTTATACTTTTTTCAATATGAAGCCGAACAGGGATGCACTGATTGTGAAATGCTGCGCCAACACCAATATTAAAAATATCTACTGGGCTATTCTATGACTTTCTAAGTCTAAGACTGTCTAACTGTCTAGCCATAAGACTCAGTCAGATTATCCAAGTCTTTCCATCTTCATAACATTATGTTTGAGTATTTAGCCAGAAGGAAATTGTTTTCATACAAACAAAAGAAAAAAGCAGTTTCCCTTTGTGGCATGTTATTTAGTCAACATGGTTGGTATCAGCTAAAGCTGATGTTTGTCAGATATATTAGGGCTGGAAAATTACTGTAAAATCAGTGGAGTTCTTTTTTAACACCTTTCATTAAAACCTTTGTAGTAATCTTTAACATTTGGGAGAAAATGTTGGACTAATGTGATGATCAGGGGGTCTCCAAAAATTAGAGATCTTCTGGGAACCATGGACATCCCATGGCGGTTTCTTATTTAAAGCTACAGCTTCTGTCTAAGATGATGTATGTTGCTTACACACAGTATCTGTAATCTCTCAGTTAGAAAGAGTGCAGCACTGAGGAGGCAGAGGAGAGTCCTCAGTAGGACTTAGACTGATTCGTAAGCAATGGGAAATGTTAGCATATTGACCCTCATCATGGTGTGTGTTAAACAGCCAGCAGTAATGGGCAGATGAGGGAATCTGTTTTATGGAGACAGAGAATAGGAGATATGTGTGTTTACAGTATTTGCTCTGATAGTCCAGACTGGTCTCTTGGATGCCATCCATGTATTTTAGCCTCATTAGAAACGCCACAGCAGTTTATCTGAGCAGTTAAGCAAGCAGTCACAAAGGTCTCAGGGGAATATAGGTAGAAAAGCACAATGCACATTTGCTTCATGCCTAATTACAATGTGATTCATGTCCTAAAGAATGCATACATGCTTCAAAGTAAACTCAGTATCTCCTAATTGTTTCTGTGGCATATTTTGGGCTTTTGTTACAGTTTAGAAGTCTGTCATTAATCTTTTTGCCAGCCTGACACAAAGGCTGACATTCCATATTGTTTACTTTCTCTTTTTCTCTCTTTTTTCCTTTCATCTTGGTATTCAAGGTGCAGAATCCTTTGGTTTATATTCCTGTGTCATAAATGGTGAAGAGAAGGATCAGAGTCACAGAGCAGTCTATAGGTAAGGACATCTATGCTAAACTCATGAAAACATACAGTATGTAGTGTGTGCTCTCAATTTTATTGACTATGATATTATGGAATTGTGAAAATCATAGCAACAAAATAGTACAAATTTGGCCTTATGGTTTATTATTGTAATAACAATCTTGTTTAAAACACATGCGGATGGATGAAATAACACTGTGGTAATATCATATGGCTCATTATGCTTACATTCTCACATTTAAATAAAATGTGTTATTCATCTCCCACTCAGTTAGTATTGCAAACATTTTAGATTCTGTGATTCCTATCCAGGCCTTTATGTCTTCCATCAGACAGATCAGATTGTGTAAGCATAGACAGGGCGCTTGAAATATTCATTAAATGCTTGGTGTTCACCTTTACTGATGGATTTTTCATACAAATGAGTGGTTCATGCAGCAGCTTCAGATAATGTTAAAGTCAAACAGTATTTTTTTAAAATGAGCCTGACCTACAGGCATTTAGTAGGGGGGCGTGGCAGAAAGACGTGTTATTAAACGTTTTAATGATAAACCGTTAATACAAGTTTTCCAAGGTCCTGACCTGACATGAATGACTTGCAAAAAAGACTAAATAAGTAAGTGAGTAGATTTTACAGCATGTTTAAAACCAAAGTCCTTTACAATAAAAAAAATTAATTAATAAAAATAAAAAGGGTTCTTAAAAGTCTCTATACACACATTCACACAACTTACATAAAATAACACAAAAGCAAACTGTGCTCCAAGCATTGTTCCAGAGATCAGCAGTTTTGGAAAGCTAAGATTTAAAGACACTCAAAGTAGACGCTTGTCTGAGGCCACTTGAGAGATCATTCCATAGTCTTGGTGCAACAACAGCAAAGGCACGACCACCTTTTGAAACTGCAGGATAGTCAAGAGTGACTGCGAAGCAGACGTTAATGGTCTTGAGGGAGTGTGTGGATGCAGCATATCTACCACATATTCAGGTGGAAGACCATTTAAGGTTTTTAATGCAAACAGTGCCACTTTGTACTGGATTCTATAATGCACACTGTAAGGCTGCTAGCACTGGAGTAATGTGATCTCTCTTTTTTGTCCCAGTCAATAATCTACTCTACACTGTATACTCCAGTATACAATGTGTTACAGTAGTCCAGGAAGAATGGCATAATTACAACTGGGGGGAAAAAAATTTCCTGTAACACGCTTAACTCCACTAGTTGCTTTCCTTTTACTTTTTTTGTTTTTATAGTAAGAAAAACACTGTTTGGATTTTCAGTTGCTTTAAACTGTCCTCACACTGATGTAGGCACAGGGCTCAGGGGAGCAGGAGGAACATTTCTGTGCAGCAACAGATCATTTAAAGGAATGGGATGTTATTAATGCATAGCCGAAAGGAGGGAACTGATTGCAGTTGGTTAGTTTTTAGTCTATTTTGTGTGTAATAGTGTATATTTTTTATTTGTTTGTTTGCATTTACAACTGTGAGAAACATACCTGACCAGCTCGCACCCATGTCAATACCTAAGTTGCATTTCAGGCATTGATTTTAACATTTTTTCTTAAGACTCTTAAATGTGTTAACTGTATGTAAATAAACTTATGGATGCTTGTTGGTTAATTTTGTGGTGATTTCTTTTAAATGAGAAGGAGGTATAGGAAACCAGTGTTTGAGTTTTAAACTTTAAAAAGGTGAGTGTTCAATTTTAAATTGGAACATGTTTGTGGCACATATTTTTCTCCACAGGTTTGTCCCTCGACATGAAGATGAGTTGGAGCTGGAGGTAGATGACCCGTTGCTGGTGGAGGTCCAGGCAGAGGATTACTGGTATGAGGGCTACAACATGCGAACTGGTACCCGTGGGATCTTCCCGGCCTACTACGCTATAGAGGTGACCAAGGACACGGAGAGCTACAAAGGTACTGATAGTGCTGGGATTTGTAGGAGGCTGGCTGTGAATATGTCAGTAGAGATGCTGAGATGGCTGCTGAAACTCAATTCTCAATAATTCAATTCAATTCAATTCAGTTTTATTTATATAGCACCAAATCACAACAACAGTCGCCTCAGGGGTTACAATATAAAATGATAGTGAAGTGCTAGAACGGATTGTTACTGATCAACAGCCCAACAACTTACTAAGTCTCTTTAAAGGAGCTACTAAAAGCTGAATTTTAGCCTGAATATATGTAGTGTTAAATATTATGCTTCTTGCCTTTGTATAACATGTTGTGTTTTTTTTTTTGTTTTGTTTTTTTTTGTTTTTGCTTTTCTCTGTGCAGTGAAGAGCAATGAATGGATGGACAGATACCGCCTGAAGTTTCTGGGTTCAGTTCAAGTGCCCTACCACAAAGGAAATGATGTTTTGTGTGCAGCTATGCAGAAGGTAATGAGCTCATGTTGTGCACACGTGTTTGAATGTGTGAAGTCTTTGATGACTACAGTAAAACAACACTAAAGAGAATAAATGACAAGCATACAAATACTAAATAGTTATAGTCACACATAACTTTGACAGAGGGCTGTTACATATGGACAAATTAATTAGCTGATATTTTGTACATAAAAATGCAGAAAACACTGTGGGACAAGGACAACAAAAAGGAGTCAGATACAGTGGATAACATCTAAAATAAAGAATTTCTGGATAACTATAAAAAGTTTTACTTCAACATTAATAATATCATTCAATATAGAACTGGGTCACAGGTAAAAGAATCTTTTCAAAGGTTTTGATCTTGCAACATTTTCGAAATGATCTTACATTTGTCTTACAGATTGCCACCAACCGAAGGATGACAGTCAAGTATAACCCGCCTTCTTCCTGCGTCCTGGAGATCAGTGTGAAGGGCATCAAGCTTTCAGTTCAAGAGGATTATTATGCCTGTGACAGAGTAAGATATTTGCTGACCCTTTGTATGTCTACTGTGAAATAATTAAATGCAGCTTCATAGACTTTGGTCAAATAAAAGGTCACCAGCAATCTGTTTGGAAGTTGAAAAGGTTTTGGATCTAATTCTTTGAATGATGCAGTGTTTGGTTTGTTGTATCTCTTGTTTTAAATTAATTAAAAAAAAGATTTTCTTGCAAATTAGAATATTTTATTTCTAAAGAAAAAAAGGCTGATTATTTTTTAAAGATTATGGATTACAATCATAGCTGTTTGCTGTTTTTTTTTAATATATTTTTTAATTATTTTAGTTTTTTGTATATAAACGCAATGGACACTTTATTAGGTATACCTGGCTTGAACTAAGTTGGGTCCCCTTTTGCCTTTAGAAATGCCGTAATCCTTTGTGGCATAGATTCACTAAGTTGCTGGAAACAGTCTTCAGAGATTTTGGTCCATATTGACATGACAGCATCACTCATTTGCTGCAGATTTGTCAGCTGCACATCTCCCCCTCTACCACATCTCAAAGGTGCTCGGTTGGATTGAGATCTTGTGACTCTGAAGGCCATTTGTGTACAGTGAACTCACTTTTTTATGTTCAAAAGAACTGTTTGAGATGATATTAACTTTATGACTGGGTACACTGTGGTCATGAAATTATAGACGTGGTCAGCGACAATACTCAGGCTGTGGCATTTAAACAATGCTCAGTTGGTACTAAGGGGTCTAAAGTGTGCCAAGAAAATATCCCCACACCATTAAATCACCAGCAGCCTGAACCGTTGATACAAGGCAGGATGGATTCATGCTTTCATGTTGTTTACACCAAATTCTGACCCTACCATCCACACCTGAAACTCATCAGACCAGGCAACATTTTTACAATCTTCTATTGTCCAATTTTGGTGAGCTTGTGCAAATTGTAGCCTCAGTTTCCTGTTCTTAGCTGAGAGGAGTGGCATCTGGTGCTGTAGCCCATCTGCTTCAAGGTTTGATATGTTGTGTGTTCAGAGATTTTGCATACCTTGGTTATAACCAGTGGTTATTTACGTTACTGTTGAATTCCTGTCAGCTCAAAGCAGTCTGGTCATTTTCCTGTGATCTCTGACATCAACAAGGCATTTTTGTCCAGAGAACTTACTGGATATTTTCAATTTTTTGTACCATTCTCTGTAAATCCTAGAGATGGTTGTGAGTTGGAAAATCCTAGTAGATCAGCAGTTTCTGAAATACTCAGACCAGTTCGTCTGGCAGAAACAACCATTCCATGTTAAAAGTCACTGAAATTATCCCCATTCTGATGCTCGTGTTGAACTTCAGCAGATCGTCTCAACTATCTACATGCCTAAATGCATTGGGTTGCTGCCATGTGATTGGCCAATTAGATATTTGTGTTAACAGGTAGCTGAACAGGTGTACCTAACAAAGAGGCTTGTGAGTGTATATTTAAAAAGAGAGAGAAAGAGAGACACACAGAGAGAGAGAGAGAGTGAGTGAAGCTCATTATATCAGCACAGAGGTGAAGGAACATCTCCACCATGTGGCTGCTAACTGATACTGCAAACAAAGATGTTAGGCAATGTCAGCCCACAGTAATTACTCCACTGATAAGCAACTTTAAAATGCTATTGTAATTCTAATGTAAGTTGTATAAATTTCCAGTATTGCATCTGTTTAAACAATTGTGATATTAATATTTTACTTTTCTTATGATCTGATGTTCATCTGATGCATTGCTGTCAATCACACTACCTACAACTGTAATCAGTATATTTTAATATTGTAGTCACATACAGTTTTGAAAAATGCTTGCTATGAAACCCAGAGTCTAAGGTAATTATTTGGCTTACCAGCAAACCGAAAAAGAAAGAAGCAGAACATGTGGGGTAGTGTTTGAAATGTTTGCTTCTTGATGTTAATCTCAGACGTTTATACATTCTCTGTTAACAGAGTAACGAGTGCAGTCACTTCTTCCAGTTAAAGAACGTCTCGTTCTGTGGCTATCACCCAAAAAACAGCAAGTAAGTAAAAACAGAAAGTATGAAGTACTGCTTTCAGTAAAGGTGTCGTGATTTTGTACTGTCTGTGGAGGAAAAAAATGTTTTTACTCTCTGCCACTGTTCAGCAGAGACCACAGTTGTCACAAAGTGGAATGCTGATGTAGACTGGACCTCTTCCTGCTCACTGATAAAACACAAAGCAGCAGTTTATTATTATCATTAGGTGAAAGAGGTACCGAAGTGATGGCTGTACTGAATGCTGTGGTAAATGCCTTCTTTTAATCTTCCCTGCAGGTATTTTGGTTTCATTACTAAGCACCCAGCAGACCAGAGATTTGCCTGCCATGTGTTTGTGTCTGAAAACTCTACCAAGCCTCTTGCAGAGTCAGTAGGGTGAGTTGGGCTTTTTGTTTGTAAGGTTTAGATACAAATCCATTATATGCAGTAGGGTTTGTCCACTAACTTTGTCATACAGAATACATTCTTTCAGCTCATATACAAAGCAAGTTCAACACAGCCAAGAGTTCTTTGTGTTAGCTGACTTGACAAAACCTAAAACCTCAGTCGGAGATAACAGATGTCACGATGGTGGTTATCAGCTTTCTCTGTTGCTCCTGACCAGTTTATGTGTTCACCATAAGTTACCGTGGTGATTTAGCCAGGTGAAAAGAGAGCCACTTTGGTGACACAAAAAACTCTGACTTTAAGCTCAACATAGCTCAATAACCCATTAATCTAGCTTCATAGTACACCCCTCAGATCTGTAGTGTGTCCCTGAAAGTGCATTACATTACAGCTTGAGAAAACATCCAAATCAACATAATATCCACCAGTCTGACAACGCTAGTGTAGCATTTATTGGAAGCATAAGTTATTGGAAAAACCATATTAGAGAACAAGCAACACTCCGAGAGCGCAAACCTCCGCCAAGGCAGCTCACTCTCTGGGCTTTTAAGGGAATAGTATTGTATTTTGTATATATCCATTTTGTTTCCTTTGTTCTTTTTAAATTTATTTTAAGACGTTTGTAGTGCAGTAAAAACAAGTGCAAAGTGCAGGCTTTTGTTATTTGTCCTGATGAAACCCATTTTAATACACTGTTATTTTTTATTATGTTTATTTATGTGTAGCATTCATTTTGTTGTTTAGTAAAATTCGTTTAAATGTTCAGTAGTAAATAAAAAGTTAAAAAAGCTTTTGATCACAAATTTATTTTGTTTTCCAATAAGTTTTATCAATAAGTTTGATAAACTGGTGTCAAGAAACCACTGTCGTGTGTTTTTCTTTTTTAGGAAAGCCTTCCAGCTGTACTATAAAGAGTTTGTGGAGTTCTCGTGCCCTACAGAGGACATCTACCTGGAATAGCCCTGCCTTTAACCACAACCCTGTAAAGTACACTGTATCATAACATAATGTTGCATGAAGGACAGATATACATTAATTTGGAAAACAAAAAAAAAACAAAAAATAAGGAAAAAATAAAACATTAACACATCTGACAAACAAGCAGGAAAAGAAGGCCCAAGTATTGGAACCAGAGATAAAAATGAGCCAAAGGAAGAGTGGCCTGAGAAATGAAAATGTGCAAAATGGCATCAGTGATGAGGTAGTGAGTCAATGGCAAGCACAAACAAACGCTGGTTAGCCTGTAGCAACATGTCAGCAGGTGCAACTCTGAACGGCACCAAGAGAAGAAAAAAGCAGCATTTGTGACTTGGAAGTGAACAAACAAATGCTGGTGGTTTGCTTTGTCTTGAAATACTGTATCTGGGGTGTGAGCATGAGGGAGGTGTGTATTTACTAAATAAATAACATCCTCACATTGAAAATGTATACTAAGCGAAATAAAAATCCATGTATGAACAGTAAATTTTATCCTTTTATCACACCTATTATGAAGGTATGTCCACATTAAAAATAAATAAATAAAAAATCCACCTCAAAGCACTGTTATAAAACCAGCTGCAGGCGATGTGCTCTGCATTTTTGGGTTCTTTACACACTTTTACTGCTTATCGTTAAATTCAGACACAGCAGTTTGAGCCACACTTCAGGTTCAAAGTACAGTGTGAAGGCACAAGAGTAGCATAAGTTTGTTTTACCATTTAACAGTGTGAGCCAAGTAGTAAAAGAGGGATTAGGCATATTATACACTAGTTGAATTGTTTTAATATTGGCCGTCACAATAACCTCATGCCTAGCCCTTTTTGCAAGTGAGTCATAGTTGTAGAGCAGCAAAGTGTTGGTGCTGCTGTGAACAGTTGGCTGTTGAAAACTTAGATTGGGCACTGGCTCCAGACAGGTCCTTAAACTCACTGAAAAAGGCATAATAAAGAACATCTTAAATGCACTGTGCATCACTTGCCCGTGCTGAGATACAGTGTAGAGGTGCACAAGTGTGGACTTTCTTTTCAAACTTTGAGCAAACTTCTGTTGGTGCTGCAGTGCACAGCTATACAGCTCTGTCCATATGCTCAGTAAAGCCTTAGTAATTTCTAGTCTAATGTCAGACACGCATTGCTTCTTTACTGTGTGTTCTAATTAGGTGTGAAATTAGTGATAAATATGTTTAACAGGACAAAAAAAATAATCTGAGTTAGGCCGTTTACTCCTCCTTCATATGATGTTTTAGAAACTTGCTCCTCATAGTTTCCGCATCCACAATATGACACATTCTCAGAGTAGTAGAGACAAGATAATGGTCCTTGGTGCAGTACGTGCAGGTGCTAACGAGGGAGCAAAAACAAAACTCTGGTGTCTTCAGATCTTCACTAGTAGTGCCTCTTTTTCATCAGATCATTGTAACCTTATTCAGTCAACATTATCACAATATTTTAAGGGATTGCCATTGTGTGTGTGTCGAGTTTCAGGGTTTGAATGCAAATTGAGTTGTAGGATTGTTTTGCTGTGATTTGCTCTTTATTCCACTGCACTGCATATGCTGTACTGTATCTGTGCTGGTAAGGTTCAGTTTTTTCTCTCTCCATCCATTTGCTTCCACTTGTCCGGATCAGGGGGTCAGCAGTCTAAACAGGGATGCCCAGTGGGACTGTTTCCAACTCCTCTGGGGGTAAACTGAGATGTTCAAGGCTAGCCTTGAACCTTAATTTCTCAAGGCCATCCTCAAACAGCTCCTTTCAGTTCAAAGTAGCAGCTCTATTCTTCGCTCCACCCAAATGACTGATCTCCTCACCCTGTGTCTACGGGTGAGCCAGGATACCCTTTGGAGTAAGATCACTTCTGACACTCATATTAGTGATCATCTTCTTTCAGCTCATGGCCATAGATAACAGTAGGAACGTGGATTGAACTGTAAATCAACAGTTTTGTCTTCACACTCAGCTCTCTGTTCACCACAACAGGCCGATCTGTGTTTCAGAAATCCTGAATCCTGAATGCTCCTTCTCAATATGAGAGCACACAACACTTAGGAAATGATGAATTTTAAAGTTGGAGAAGGAGCTGTGTCTCATTAGCTGGTGGCTAACATTTCCCAAACCTTTGTAGCTATACACTATAGAACTGTGGACCTTTAGTCAGAATCAAAAGAAAAAAAGAAACTTTGGCTTTTGATCTCGTGAAACCTTGGAGGAAAAGAACACAAGGCCAACTAGCAAAAACACAAACAATGAATAATTACTGAGGCTTGGTGTTGTAAAATGTGCCATAATGATTAAGAAGCAATAATGATTTCGTGTTGGTCAGCAGTTACATACCAATTACTCAGAGTAAGTGCTTTTCTCTGCTTGCCTTGAGACTGGACTTATCTTGACCACCACAAAGAAAAAGAATAGCTCTACAGAACTGTTTGACCTTTTCTTAAAACGAAAAAAATGTTAGCAACACACATTGTGTATGAGTGCTGTCCCCTCTGTAGATAGTTACATGGAAGAGTGTTTTGCAATCTGCATTATTAAAATGAACGTAACGTGACACAATTTTTTGTGATCATCAGCACATGTACAGCACAGTTGTTGTGTAGTGAAAAACAAAGTGTTCTTCCTACATCATTTATCACTAACACTGGTTTGTAAAAGAATATTTTGTGTGGACTATATTTATCAGAAGATGAAATAAATGTAAAAGAGAGATTCATTAATGAAGGATATGGAAATGTTTTATTCAGCCATCTCACCAGTTGTCAGTTTTTCCCTCTCAAAAAAAAACAATAACAATTTGAAGAAAACAAGTTGTCTGCTGTTGTTGAAAGCCATTGTGTTTGTATCAAGAGAGATCAACACTCACTTTTATATGAATTCTCTTCTCAAGAGCCAATCAGGCTGACAGCAGAAAATGTACTGCAGTGGGGGCTATACAAAAGGTGTACAGACATGCTATATATAAATAAAGAATTTAATTTCTGTAATTATAAATATGGCATTGTATTGATTCAACATGTATTATGTGAAATTTCTCTTTATTTTGGACTTTTTTTTTTCAGCTGTGAATTATTCTGGATTTAAAAGTTTTACTGCAGCTCTCATGGTGTCCTGTCATTAATACGCTGAGGTCAGTTATACACACACATCACTGCCAAGCTCCTGCTGCCTGACTCAAACTCCAGTAACAGTGCTGCATCTCTAAATTTCAAATTGGCAGTTAGGTAGGAGAGTAAAATACAGGAAAGAAGTGAGTCTGTGCTTTTATAATGACATCTTAATGAGTATTTATTTATAAAGTAACTACAGGCATGCTGTTGTGTACCTACACACCAGTGATGCATGGCACGTATGCTTCATTTCTTGGGCTGTCATGATTTTGGTCCTCTTGTCCCTTAAGAGAGTGGTTTTCATTTTCTGGCATGCGTTACCTCAGACATGGTGAATGAAAATCCATTTTTCCATCCATTCTCTTCCGCTTATCCAATTCAGGGTCGCAGGGGGACACCCAGGACAGGGCGCCAGTCTGTCACAGGGCTAACACAGAAAGACACACAACCATTCATGGGCAATTTAGATTCACCAATTAATCTAACCCTCTAACTGCATGTCTTTGGACTGTGGGAGGAAGCCAGAGAACCCACGCAAACACGGGAGAACATGCAAACTCGACACACAAAAGCCCCAGCCAGATGGTGGATTCAAACCCAGGATCTTTTTGCTGTGAGGCAACAGTGCTAACCACCACGCCACTGTGCTGCCCGTGAGTAGTTAAATAAAGGTCACCACAATAGCATCAGCAAACTTTTACTTTTACGTTCCCCTATAAAAACCATATTCATTCAGCTTAGTTTCATTTCCTATTTTCACCTGGTTGCCTGTGCCCCCTGACTGTGAAGCCCTGCAGTAGCTGGTTCCCACAAAGTTTGAGAACCACTTGTATGTTTTTGGAGTCTGTTATTTACAGTTAGGTACATAAGTTCTTTAATTTGATTTGATTTTTTTTTTTTGTCATTTTGCCTCTACACCACCACAATGGATTTTAACTCAAACAGTGAAGATATGATTGAAGTGCAGACTTTCAGTACCTCATTTTCTGACACTCAACGGACAAGTAACAGGACAAACTAACATAACTTTAAATGCAAGGATTGTTTTTAATACTTTGATTAAAAACCTTTGCAGTCGATAACTGCCTGAAGTCGGGAACACTTGGATGTCACCAAATGCTGCGTTTCCACCCACCTTGCCACCTTCAAAAGCATGCTGAGATCAGGTGACTAACTTGGCAGCTGAAGAATATCCCATTTCTTTGCAGTATGCTGTGGGTCATTATTCATTTGGACTGTGAAGCGCTGTCTGATCAGCTTTGCAGGATTTGGCTGTATTTGAGCAGAGAGTATAGCCCTGAACACTTCCGAATTCACCCTGCTACTTCTGTCAGCAATCAGATGCAGATGCTGCAATTGGATGGTCTCTTTTAGATATTTTTTTTTACAAATGGTCATTCAAAAAAACCTGGAAATCACATTGTAGGGGCCAAGATGTGTATTTTTGATTATTGTGGGTTTATTCTTTTTAATTCGCATTCTGAGTCGCATTTGTCATCGTGGTGGTATCAATTTCTGGTAATTGTTACAATGGGTGTGGTATCACCTTACTTACCTGGTCACTCTTCAGGTGGCAGGCTAAGTGAGGTGAGTAGGGCTCAGATATTTTTTTGTTGACCGTCTGGTGTGGTCCTGTTTTTGTCACTCATGGATCACTGACTGATTGCAATGTAATGTTTGCTACCATTACATTGTTTGTTTTAATAAAAATCAGCATCCGTCAAGTAGTCTTCAGAATGGACTTTGTTGAACGAGTCACAGTAACGAGCCCAACTTAGCGTCTCAGTGGCTTTCTTAACGTAGTCGCTACAATGTTAGTCAACAAAAAAAAAAACTATCCGCATCCATGTAAAACTCTGCGGATCCGGCACTGATGAATTTAAAGAACTGTTTGGATATTGGATTGTTGAACTAAATGGACATTTTTTTTGGATATCTGGATTATTTCCTCTTCTTCGGCTTGATTTGTGACACCACATTTGTGCCGCTGCGGAACCTCAGGTGTTGTCAGCAGCGCATCACAGCCGTCGGAAACGGCAGGCGTTTTTGTTGTTTCCTACTGTGTTTGTTTGCTGGAATTTGAAGTACAGCCTTTGACAAATAGGTTTGCAGGTGCTGTTGCTTGTCCATTGGAGACTGTTAGATTCGGCTTGTGATGCGAGTGCTTGGGTTGACGCTGTGGCAGCGATGATGGCTTGTTACGTGTCTGCTGCCGAAGTTTGATGAATTAAAAGTGAAGCTGTCGATCGAATTGGTGAATGCTGTGTTTCAGTGTGGTGATTTTTTGTTTTGTTGTCATTGAACTGTGGATATTGGAATATGGCAAAATGAGTGAGACAAGTGTTTGGGGGAAAAGAGGAAAGACGGACAATCAAACTTACTACAAAGGCGTTGGCTTATAAAATTGAAAATATACAGAAGGAACGTCAGTCAAATGTGAAAAAAATTAAAAAAAACTCACATGAAATTAAGGAGCTTATGAAGAGGGATGAAAATGCCAAGGATGTTCAAGTCAAACTGGAGAAACTGATTCAGTTGTATGAACAGTGATGCAAAGGCAACACATGAATCAGTTGTTGTTTTGTGTCCCAGAGAGGAACAAGAATCACAGAGTGCCTGGTTTAATCGCATAACTAAATACAACACAGACTTCATAAATGATGTGAAACAATCGCTTTCTGAAGCAGGAAAACCTTATGCACAAACAGATGATATGACTGCAGATTTAGCAGTTGTTGCAAATGCAGTGTTGGGAGCATCCAAGAGATCTGTTAAAAGTAGTTTCTCTAAAGTGACTGATGGAATGGAATCATATTTTGCAAAGGGAGAATTGGAAATGAAAGGTTTGAATGTAAAGGCAGATCCTTTTGTACCACGAGTTGTGCATACTTATGGACAACATGATGATCATGGACATACCAATGTAGAAAGGCCTATCATAACAGACACAAATGGAGCCATAATTCAGATTCAGTCTCATACTGCAGATCCTCTGATACATCAATCAAACATCATGCATTCTGGTGAACACGGTAATTTAACATCTCAAGCTACCTTAGCTGCTTCTAACAATCGTGAGACGAACAATATATTTTCAGTCATGGAAAAGCAAAATGAAGTCACTGTGTTGTTAATCCAGCAGCAGAGTTTGTCTTTTATGCCTAAGAAGGAAATCCCAGTTTTTGATGGCGATCCTTTTCAGTATCAAACATTTATTAAATCTTTTGAACACAATATTGAAAATAAGCATAATCATGTTGGGGACTGTCTCTATTATCTGGAACAATACACAAAAGGACAGCCTAAGGAGTTGCTTATATATGGCCTCAGACAAGGGATATAAACGGGCCGAGTCTTTATTAAAGGAGCATTTTGGCAATGAGCATAACATCGCTACAGCTTATATGGAGAAGGCTCTTTCCTGGCCATTGATAAAATTGGATGACTCAAAGGCTCTACATCCATACACCCTCTTTTTAAGATGCTGTAACGCAATGGAAGATATCAGCTGTATGAAAGAGCTTGACATGCCTGCTAATATGCTAGCCATTATAAGGAAGCTGCCTTACTGGCTGTGGGATAAATGGAGAACTGTGGTTTGTGATTTCCAGGAGAAATATGAGCAGAGGGCTAACTTTAAGGATATGGTGGATTTTCTTGAAAGGCAAGTGAAGATTGCAACAGACCCAATTTTTGGGGACATTAAGGACACAACGATGGTGAGCAAAGACATAAGAAAGGCCAAATCTTATGTACATCCAAAGGTTAAGGGACATAGTTTTGCCACAACTGTGACATATAAAGACAGTGCTGCAGGGGCTAAGGATAAAGAAAGATCGTTTACTGCTAAGAGCTGTTTGTTTTGTGGAGGTGGACATGCTTTGGATGTGTGTCTGCAGTTGGAAAATAAAACACATAATCAGAAAATTGCTTTCCTGAAAGAAAATGGGGTTTGTTTTGGGTGTCTGTGTAAAGGACACATCAGTAAGGGCTGTAGGCACCGACTTATCTGTAATATGTGGTTTAAAGCATCCTAGGATGTTGCATATCTACCAGAAAGGGAAGGAAATGGACAAGAAACAAACAGGTAAACAGGAAGTGGTTGAAGACAGTGCTGTGGCTTCTGTACAGATAAGTGGGCTTACTGGGGCCGGTGAGGATAACTGCAAGCTCTCAGTAGTGCCTGTACAAGTCAAGGCCAGGAAGGGAGCTGCGGTAATAACATACTTATGCATTTCTTGACCCAGGTAGCACTGCATCATTCTGTACAATGGGTCTAATGAACAAGCTCAGTCTTCAGGGAAGAAGATCAAAGATCCTACTGAGGACTGTGGGTCAAAGGAAGGTTATAGAAACCAGCATTGTTTCAGGGTTGGAGGTGGCAGGATTCGGCAGTAGTGAATTTTGTGCTCTCCCTGAAATGTATACACAGAGGATTTTGCCTGTGCATAAAGGAAATATTCCTCATCAGAATGATATCGCACAGTGGCCTCATCTGAAGCAAATTTATTTGCCTGTGATTGACTCTGAGATAGAGTTACTGATTGTTTCAAATGTACCTAAGGCTTTGGAACTGCTGGATGTAATCAAGAGTATTGAAGATGGGCCCTATGCTGTCAAAACTATGCTCGATTGGACGGTTAATGGACTGGTAGGAGGAAAAAATTATCATTACCAGGAACAATCAGCAATAAGTGTCAACAGGATATCAGCAGTGGCAGAGCCAGGAAATTTTCAGTGGTGTGGCCAGGATGGATCTGTGATCATTTTGGGGTGGCATACATGTCTCACAAAAAATACAGGGCTATTTAAGCACCTAAACCACACACCTCCACAATATTTGGAATGCAGGTAGTGGTGGAAAAGA
>VUQS01069527.1:0-12624 GCA_015108495.1 Heterochromis multidens
GTTTTTCAGCATCACTCTGAGACAGGATGTTTCTAATTTTAGCGATATTGCGCAAATGCAAGAAAGCAGTCCTATATATTTGTTTAATATATACATTGAAGGACATATCCTGGTCAAAAATAACTCCAAGATTCCTCACAGTGTTACTGGAGGCCAAGGTAATGCCATCCAGAGTAAGTATCTGGTTAGACATCATGTTTCTAAGATTTTTAGGGCCGAGTACAATAACCTCAGTTTTATCTGAATTTAGAAGCAGGAAATTAGAGGTCATCCAGCAGTCACATCATCAATAAACATATCAATAAACACTAGTGGCCCGCTTCCACTAGCAGCCCATACACTGCATCCACCATGTTTGACAGATAATGTGGTATGATTGAGATCATGAGCTGTTTCTCTCCTTCTCCGTACTTTTCTTTTCCCATCATTGTGGTAGAAAGTCATCTCGGCTTCATCTGTCCAAAGGATTGCTTTTTTTTTTTGCAGAACTGTGCAGGCTCTTTTAGGTGTTTTCTGTCAGAGTCTAATCTGCGTTCCTGTTCTTGAGGGCAATCAGTGGTTTAAATCTTGTTGTAAACCCTCTGTTATTTCCATTCAGGAAGGTGTCTCTTGATTGTAGACTTTGACAATGATATGTCTACCTCCCTGAGATTGTTCTTGACTTTGTTGTGAAAGGATTTTCCTAACCAAAGAAAGGATATCATCCACTTTAGTTGTCTTTTGTGGTCTTTCAGGCCTTTGGGAGTTACTGAGCTGCTCAGTGCATTCATTCATTTTAAAAATGAACCAGACTGTTGATTTGGCCACTCCTAAAGTGTTTGCTATCTCTCTGATAAGTTTATTTCGGTTTTTCAGCCTAGTTATAGCCTCCCTCATTTGTATTATCATCTCTTTGCTTGTCAGTCAAATGCTCAACATTGAGCCTCTAAAAATGGGGGACTATGTGTAAAAATGGCTGTATTTCCTAAACAGTTAATGCAGTACTTTTGTTAAACCCTTTAATTAAAGCTGAAAGTCTGCACTTCAATCACATCTTGACTGTTTAATTTAAAATCCACTGCGGTGGTGTACAGAGGCAACGTTATAACAATTGTATCACTGTCCAAAAAAACTAAACCTAACTGTAGATGTGTAACAATTGAACCATTCTGTAAACCTATCATCTAGTCTGCCGACTTAGCCTCTGCAAAAACCATTGACTCTTTATAAAAGATGGACACCCACTGATTAGAGAACACCTTGGGAAACTTTTTTGCATCAAACAGTATCTTGTGATTTGTCAGCCATAATCACAATGATTTATGATTTATGACTCTAAACTCATAATGTACAAAATGAACATCTGTTCTATTCAGTAATACTAGAAACAGAATATAAACCACCAAAACACCAAAAATATTTACTGATGTCTTAGAGCAGGGGAGACTCTGACACAATCAGACTACTTTTTGCAACCACAGCCAGTGCCTTGAAGTGGCCATTGAAAGAATGCAAGTTAAGTTTGAAAGAATGCACTGGCTTCACTTGTGAAACTGAAATTATAGCTTTTGTAAAGCTACAATCCATGAAGGAAACAACAGCTTATTTTTCATAGCCAGGATATCGAAAGAGTAGCTGTTCCTTTAACGCACCTGTCAACTTTTTACAAATGAAGATCCATTTTATAAAGCCAATTAAAAGCTGAATCATCATCAGAGAACAGCCAGCTGCTATTGTCTGATGATGATTCAGCTTCATTCAGTTTCAAGGGTTCAGTTAAACCAATCCCTCTTCTATTCTCCACACAGCCTGTTTACCTGCATGCAACCTAAACCTGCTCAGATGTCACTGTTCACTTGACCTTGGACTACAGACTTTCACCAGAAAGCATCAGATGGACACACAACATCAGTAACATGCAGTATCTTGAGTCATGTGGAAGAAACTAGAAAAGCTAAATATGAAAATAATATTTATGCTTCTGGTTTCACTACATTTAGATGTTTGTGGGCAGTGGGCATTTTCTGAGGAAAAGCAATATCCATATAGAGCAGCTTTATTTTATGACAGCTTGGCTCAGCCCTGCTTATTTGGAATACTGATGATCTCTGCAGGTTTGTCGCCTCTCTGTGCTACACTATTTTGTGCTTTCAGCAGGTGAGAAATGTGGTCATAGGAGGCAAAATGGAAAATTTTAGGCATCCAGGGTGTAGAAAATAAATACCCAAACAAAAGAGAAAAAAAAATCAATTATATGCAAATAATGCTTATTCAACTTTCTATGACAGATTAGTCAGTGAGTTCATGAGGGATGATGAGCTGATAACAGATTCTCCAGAATTGAGGGGCGCTCTAGGAACACCCATGAACGAGGACTGCTGCATCCAAAATGACTTCAGTCAGCCATTTATTGCTCTCCATAAAATAGACTCCCAAAATGGTTCTTATACTGTCTGGAACATATCAAAATGAAAAAAAAACAGAAAAAAATGAAATCACCTTATCTAAAAACCTGTTAATAGGCACCTATGTTTGGTGAAATGTGAGCTTGCAGCTGCTGAATGTACACAGTGTGCTTTCAATGTCCCCATATTCATCAAGGTACTGGAAAAATTCAGTTTCCTGTTCTGAGATGGTAGGAGTGGTACCTGGTGTGGTCTTCTGCTGCTGTAGCCCATCTGCCTTAAGGTCAGATGTGTTATGTATTCATTGGTTATTTGATTTGCCATTGCATTATTGTATATATTATTATAATGTATTATTGTACGGTCTTTACCTTACAATATAAATACAATATACAATACAATATACAATATTACAATATAAAGCGCCTTGAGGCGACTTTTGTTGTGATTTGGCGCTATATAAATAAAATTGAATTGAATTGAATTGCCTTCCCATCAGCTCAAAGCAGTCTGGTCATTCTCCTCTGACCTGTGACATCAACGAGGCGTTTTCACCCAGAGAACTGCCACTCACTGGATATTTTCTCTTTTTCAGACCATTCTCTGTAAACCCTAGAGAAGGTTGTGTGGGAAAATCCCAGTAGATCAGCAGTATCTGAAATATTCAGACCAGCCCATCTGACACAAACAACCATGACACATTCACAGTCACTTAAATCACCTTTCTTTCCCATTCTGATGCTTGGATTGAACTTCAGCAGGTCATCTCGACCGTGTCTACATGCCTAAATGCATGACGTTGCTGCCATGTGATTGGCTCATTAGATATTTGTGTTAATAAGGAGTTGAACAGGTGTACCAAATAAAGTGACCAGTGAGTGTAGTGGTAGGGAGACATGGTTAGACCACCATACACCATGAACCAAGGAAGATCCCCAGGTTCTACAGCAGTAAAAAGAAACCAGACTGCCAATACCGGCTGTAGTGCAAACCACCTTAGGAAAGAAAATGATCAGATTGAGTTTAAAGAGTAAGACTAATTTGGTTTTGCCACAAATCCTCTAGCTTACAAAGACCTTGGGAACCTACACCTATAACTAATCAGACAGAAGAATTTGTGCAAAGTGCAAAATCCTGGTGATCTCTCAACACCCATGAAGTTTAAACACTTGGGGATAGTATGATAATAATGTATATGATGATATGGAAAAAAATACTGAAGGACAATAGGTGAGTGCAGCTTTCAGACAGCAGCATTTATTAGTGCAAACAGGGCATTTTCCATCCCTCTTTTCTAATGAGCTGTTGTCATTGATGACACACTTTCTAATTCAAAATGTGAATCTAATGAAACATGGGGTCAGCAGCAGCATTATAGCACAATAGTAGTGACACAGCATGATTCAAATTTAAGCACAAAGGTAGCCTAGGTAGTGTTTTCCCTGGAAATTTTAAGTAAAAGTATAAAGTGACTGCTTAACACTTTAGTTTAACAATAACTTAAAGTAACTTTCCCTTGTAACTCTTCAGGAGCTACACAGTATATCACATAATAAAACTGAAAGACATTTTCTGCCTGGGAAGTTGTACCTTGGGTCGAGCTTTTTTGCCATTTGCCCTCCTTTACCACCGTATGGACCAGCATCGTGTCCTTGACCAAACAGCATATAATCGCATCAGTGATTTTCATCCACTGTTCACTCTTCCTGTTATATGAAGTGCAGCTAGTTAGTGCATCGGTGATGCTTGGTGGAGTCATTTGTTTAATTCTGGGACACACATCACCAGCTGCTAGTATCTCCTCCTCATGTGCCTTCGTAGCCTGGTTGTACTCGACGGTGTATTTTTGCTTCAAGTGGTGAAACTAGTTTGTTGTTTCCACTGTTAGTGGGAACAATTGTTGAACTAGCTCCTTTTTTAGGTACTAAATAGTCATCGGAGGCTGACACGTGGCTCTCGTTCTCAGACACGTCTGGACTTGTCTTGTTGTTGTGCATGCTAGGGAGTCATGATATGACACTTTTATATCATGTAAAAGTTTATACTGGTATTATCGCAGATGATATGACATGATATGGTACAGCCCTGTTGTGAGACGTTATCAGCACAGCTACTGTCCCAAGTGTGATCCTAGCACTTTCCTTTGCTACCCAAATGTCCCTGAAAGGTCCTAAGTAGACTGACCAGCGACTACTTGAAGTCAGCAGAGACAAAAAATTGATTAGTACAAAGTTTTCTTGCACTTTTTTTTCAGGTAAACTTATCTAAGGAATATTATCACAAGGGTGAAAACACATTTACACTAAAAAGAAAAAAACCCCTGTGTCGCCACTCTTTTACATAGAAATAACCCTTAAAATTGCTCCAAATAGAAAGAAAAATCACTATAACTAAAATGTACGAGGTTTATTCAATATAAGAATAGTTTTTTAAAAAGTCTTCTTTTTTCACAGCCTTGACCCACACTGCTATTCATCCATGTTATGACAGAAAACTTTGTACTGGCCACTCTTTGACCTGAGAGGCACATTTACCCAGGAACATTCACCAGGATGACTAGAATGATAATGAATCTAGAGATCCCAGGAGTTCAGACTCTAACAACCACAGACCGACGCTGATGTCACTCTTTGGCTTGTGAATTTCAGTTTTGTAGCTTTGATTACAGCTTAATAACATACTATTAAAATAGTAGAATTTCACTCAGTAAGATTGGTACACAATCTTCTTGGATACCCTGCTTTACAACACAGAAAGTTATATTACTGTATTTGTTAGATAATTAATTACGTTAAAATACTCCAAAGGACGCCAACATCGTATAGCCTTGTTGTGGCAAGAAAGACCAGCTTAGTTTTCCAGACTCTAAAGCACGATCCAAACACCAACAGCTCTGTTCATTTCATTATTGTAGGGTCATTACCTTACAATATAAAGCGCCTTCAGGCAACTGTTGTGATTTGGTGCTATATATATAAAATTGAATTTAATTGAATTCATTTAAGATTTATTTATAAACTGTCAACAAGGAACTAGGGATGTGAAGAGCCTTGAGGGATTGGTCTGTAACACAGGAGGGGAGATTTGTGAGATCCAAGCAGAATCCTGTGAGGGGAGAGATGGGTCATGGTTCCACAGAACAGTAGTTACAGTGTATTGGAGGGTAGACAGACAGGCAGGTGATCCAGGTAAGTAGTTAGTGATTGGTTCTGAGGACTCACAGTCCAGTGGGGAATCAACAGAGAAGCTTCTTTCAGAGAGCGAGCACACTTAGGAAAACTCAGGGAAATTTCTGAAGGACAAAGCCCATAGGGTGGAGTTTAGGTGGGTCTTGACCAACTCCTTCAGGAAGAGAAAAGAAATAACCAAGCCGAAGAGCTTCTGAACATCCTGGGAACCATGAACTTTGACAAGGGGGGCATTCGCAGTCACACATGCCATGTCCACAAACTAAAATGCATTGTAAATGAAACCTACTAAATGGTTGGTCCTATGTAATTATATGCTATAAAATGGGCCACAACAAATTCATGCATAAAGAAGCTACTTTAAATAACATCATGAACTGGTATGCGTAATTCCAACCATCCATGCATAAAACACTAATAGAGAACTGTAGCCACAGTTATCTAAGTACAAAAATATCTGTCTAAGATTGCAAAGTTTACAAAACAGGAGAGACACTTTATCAAGGTGCAGAAGTGGATGAGAATATCCTCAACACATTTCCATCAGTTTTGCAATTTTCTTTTCTTTTTTTATATATTTGTACATGCATGTTTATGTGAACATATTTGTGTGAAGTGGATGTTGATATTTATAATGACACATGACATTAACACAAGACAAAGTCTTTACAAATTCTGCTTTTTCACTACAAAGTTGCACATTTGTGTAATTTTCCAGTTTCCAGGTTTGCTGCCATTCAGCTGCAAATTAACAAGTATTTTGAAGAAATCAGTTTATCTCCAATTATAAAGGAAAAAGTGTTTTGCAATTTTCATCATCCTTTAAAAAACCTAGCTGCACAAGCTGAAGAATGGCCTCTTTTTAATTCCAAAGAGACTTTGAGGAGTACTTTCTAAATTCTGACTTGCATAGGCCCATGCACTCCAAAAATCAGTGTCCTCTTCAGTCATGCTAGTTAACATGAGCTTGGTTGTTAGTATAATAACTTATCAGCAATGTGGAAGTTTAACTTTTTCATTACCAAACTGTATAACTTAGTTTTACTTATAGTTATTAAAGTCTGTCAGGAGAGTTCAACTGAAGGGCCACAGTGACATTTTTGAAGGGCCCATGGATTCCTGGGGCCCATAATGCGGACATTGACCCTCACAGAGGCTGTCAAGTGTGACACGTCAGACACCTACTGTATGTCTTGCATGTCCCTAACAATGACAAATAAGCCTTAACACGGTTTAAAAATTTGAGTAAAAAAAAAAATCTTCGTGCATTTGTCACAAAAGGGGAAATGAGGTAAAAAGAGAGATTTGCTTTTAACCAGGCTGTAAGCATGCTTACTCCTGCTCCAAAGCTGACCTTTGTAACATGGGGATCTATGGGGATCACTCACATTTGAACCAGCCTCATTCCAGGCCATTCAAAGACATGCAGTTTTCAGCACTTTGCTGTTGGCAACACAGGAAAAACTACATTTCTGCTCCTCGTTGGCTGTGCATGAAACACATGCATTTCTCATGACCCATGAAGAACTGCGGCTGTATCCACAAACCTCTGCTCTCTGGACTTGTACACAGCTGATATGGTCAACCACTGTGACTACAGCCAATACACACTCTCACATCCCTGCAGAATTTATTAAACAGTGAAGGGAATATTTTATGAGTGAAAGGTGTTTTAGGGGAAAATATGAAGATGTTTTATGTCTAAATTTAAATCACAGATTGATAAAAACTCACTGTGGCTTTTATCTACATTTTAAGACATTGGCTACAAGTTAGTTACAAATGATTTGTATGAATCACTTATTTTTTACAGGCACACTCCTCAATTTAAAGCTGAGGAATCATGAGAATATACAGTGTAGTCCGCTTATCTAATTCAGGGTCGCAGGGGGGCTGGAGCCTATCCCAGCTGCTGCCATAGAGCAAGAGGCAGGGTACACCCTGGATAGATTGCCAGTCTGTCGCAGGGCTAACACAGAGAGACAGACAACCATTCATTCATATATATATATATATATATAGGGTTATTAAATATATAGGGTGAATTATCATTTCCGCCCTGCATGTTATGAGCCAGCAAATGTACAATATACAATTTCAGGGAAAAAAGACGCCCACAGCACACTTCTTTTATTTAACTGTGATTTGCGTTAGAGACAGCTATTGTGAGGCTGACTGCTCACAAAACAATCATGAATAGTGGGATGTAAAAGGATAAAGGAAAATGTCATTGTACTCTGAGAGAAAGTGAACAAAAAGAAAAAAATGTACATTTGTAAAGGAGAGCTTGATTTTTTTCAGCTTTTCAGTTGAGAAAATTGAAAGCACAACAAGAAGCAGTCAGCGTGAACCCAAATGTGTTGAAATGACAGACCTAATGGATGAATTTTTAAGATGGTGCAAATCACCAAATTTCCTGCTGGCTTCCAGAAGAGCTCCAACTAGTTTGATAACAAGTCTGACTTGTGTACAGGAGCACTGCCCACGTGACTAACAAAGTAAATTGGACTAATACTGTCAGAAATGATTGATTCTGATCCATCATTGTAGGAGGTTAATATGGAGAAAACAGTTTTCAAGGCCACTGAAGATTACTTCCTTTCAGTTATTCCTGACATTATCTATCCTAGTTGCCTTATATAAAAAATGTTCCTTTATCAATCAAAATCTTCCTTTATCAACTGGTACTAAGTGCCCCAAAGTGTGCCAAAAAATATTCCCCACACCATTACACCACCTGAACCTTTGATACAAGGCAGGATGGATCCATGTTTTCATGTTGTTTACACCAATTTCTTACACTACCATCCATGCAGCAGAAATCGAGACTCATCAGACCAGGTAACATTTTTCCAATCTTCTATTGTCCAGTTTTGGTCAACCCATGTGGATTGTAGCCTCAAGTTCCTGTTCTTAGTTGACAGGAGTGGCATTCCGTGTGGTTTTTACTGCTGTAGCTCATCTGCTTCAAGGTTCAGTGTGTTCTGCAATAAGAGATGCTTTTCTGCATACCTTGGTTGTAACTTGTGGTTATTTGATTTACTGTTGACCTCCTATCAGGTCAAAGCAGCCTGGCCATTCTCCTCTGACCTCTGGCATCAACAAGGGATTTTCACCCAGAGAACTGCAGCTGACTGGATATTTGAGGTTTTTCAGACCATTCTCTGCAAACCCTAGAGATGGTTGTGTGGGAAAATCCCTGCAGATAAGCAGGTTTCTGAAATACTCAGAAATACCCAGCCCGCCTGGCACCAACAACCATGGCATGTTCACAGTCACTTAAATCACCTTTCTTCCACATTCTGATGCTCAGTTTGAACTTTACCAGGTCATCTTGACCATGTCTACATGCATAAATGCATTGGGTTGCTGCAATTTGATTGGCTGATTAGATATTTATGGTAATGAGCAGGTGAACAGGTGTACTTAATAAAGTGGCCGGTGTGTGTACATTCATTCTGCTTATTTGAGGTATTTTGTTAGGTTGTGTTTAATGTTTTGTCTGCTTACACACAAAAAGTTCCCAACTTTTGGGATAAATTTATCTCTTCTCATCTCATCTCATAATTTGTAGTACAGTAAAAAACTCAGCTGGTTGTAATGCACACTGTGGATCTATCCATCAGAAAATAACATAATAAACACTTGGTCTATAGTAACATTATCAGAACCTCCTGACATGGTTGAAAATGTTAATCTTTGAGTCAGCAAAGCTCTCAGCACTCTGAAATTTTGCTCTAAACTGAAACTGATAGACAGATGTCAAAAGAGTAACTTTGATAGTGAGTAAATATGAACCATTTCATTAGAAATGCTGAAATTGCAGGCTGCCTGATGGCGCAACAGTAAAAGCTGCAAATAACCTAATGCCAGATTTTTCCCCATAGCTCTGGCACATTTAAATATCCACTGAAAATGTTTTGGAATACTTTATGTTAGTTATATAACAACAACAACAACTTTTGGTTGCTGCTCTATAATCATTCCTGTAATTATTGCCAGTGTTAAAAACACCTGCTGCATTTTGGTTTATTTTGTCTGTCAATGCTATGATTGTAAAACACTGACTTTATCAGCAGCCTATTAATGACTGCTAGTCAAAATAGGCAATGACCTGTAATCACACAAAAAAGCAAAATAGAAAATCAGAACTGAAAACTACCAGAGTGAGGAAATCTGGATTCAGCTGCATTAAAACATTGTCCAGGTAATTAGTAGTAGTAATATAGTGGCATAATAGCAGGTAATCATAGAGACTTAGAAAATACAAAACATGGGTTCAGAAATAAATACCTTCTAAGCCAAATGCCAGCAGATGTAGGCATTTTTCAAGCGAACTTTATACTTCAAAACACAGCACTGTTGGCTGGTCTAACAGATGGGACATAAGTGAGGAATCGTGGACTCTTCACTGCACCAGTTAAGTGGAATCGCAGGTGGTAAAAGACAGTGAGAGCAGGCACTCTGGTGCAGAGTAAAATGCCAAAGGGATAAAATACAGAAAATTAGTTATATTAGTATGCTACATAAAGTCTTCCAGAATAATTTTTGACCAATTAGCTTTTCCATCATTGCATAGACGAAAATCTCAGTCGTGGCATTTTCATAACGACCAAATGTACCACAGGTCAGATGAAGGATGACTCATGCTGAGTACAGAGTGTGCTTCTGTCCCATCGTCCTTCCATTAATACGCAACTCCTCCAACATTCATGTTCTGAAAATGGCACTGTGTTGACATCGTGGATCAAAGTGACCTTTGATGGCTCACAAGCTTTTAGGATCCTTTTTCGTCAACACGTACTGGGTTTGTGCAAAACCTTCTAAGAATAGGTTTGCAAACACTGAACCACATCATTACGTCGCTACATTACGTCTATGTACGTCTTCACTTTCCCAGTAAGTCTATAGTGCCACACACAACAGCAACAATGGCAGACTATTTGATTATGTCATTTGTGAGATAAGGACAAACACTAGAATATGAACTAACTCTTATAATAAAATAATAAGTAAAAATAAGTCATGCAAAATACATTGATTTTTACCTTTTTAAAAAGTCATGCATTTCGTTACTTAATTACTCCCTGGAGAATGTAATTTGTTACACTACTCGTTACATTACTTTTGCATTACTCTGTCACATGGCCTGAAATGTGTAATGCATTACTGTAATCACATTACATTTTTCAGTAACGCAGTAATGTAACGCGTTACTGAACTAAATTCAGAAATTACAGTATAGTTACAATTGTATTGTTACCTGTGTTACAAAGGTTCTTCAGTTAGCTGCACGCTGGGCAGATAGAAAGAAAACAAACATGTTTTTTTCTTCCTGCACACTTGTGCTACAATCAGCTGATTTCAGTTTGTGTGCAAGAGGAGGAAAATGGTGGAGTGGTCTACAACTTTTGAGGAGTAGAGATATGGACATTACTTTTATTTTAATAGCACAAAAGGACAAGAGTGCGATGGTAAAGTGCAAACTGCGTCTAGGACGGAAACAGCCGCATTATACTGCTAACAGAACTTCAGCTCTTTGCAACCATCTGCACAGACAGCATGCTAACACAAAGCTAAACAGGGAACCCAGAGTGATGATAAATCTGAGTGAATGCTGACGTCATCCCAGGAGCCAGAGCCTGAACTTCAGCAGGTAACAAAAGCAGTAATGAGCAGTCAGGCTTGCAGCCTCCATTTCTGCCTGTTCATGTTTCTAAAGTAGAATCACTGTGGTGATCTCTTTAAAGTCTCTTTGGGCTGGTTTTCAACTTTGTTTTGTGTTCATACATGAATACTAAAAGAAAGATCGTATGTGGTTCCTCATTAGGATGGGGATTTGCATTGGTGTGTGGAACTGTAACCTCAGGTTAATATTGTTAACTGGTAATTATGTAACGCATTTCAGGTCATTTTACGGAGTAACGAAAAAAGTAATGTAACAAGTAGTGTAACAAATTACTTTTTCCAGCGAGTAATTAAGTAACGTACTACATTATGTGGCGGGGTGTGGTTTTTGGCTCAGCTGCAGGGGAGGGGTGAAGCAGTGGGTTATGGGGAGGCTCATTCCCAGGTGGTGTTCATCATCTAATCATGCCTTCCCTATTTCAGTAGGTCGCCGGGACCTGGGAGAGGAGAACTGACTGAGTGAGGCTGGAGTGCTGGAAAGCGACCCAGCCGCCAGAACAAAGAAGAAAAGCATAAATCAGTGTAAATAAAACGCAAATTGCAACTGCCAGTCTGCCTGCGTGGGGTCTTTCGTCTATAGTGGTGCCGAAACCGCAGTCGTGGCGTGTCAGACCCATGACCAGCCCAGCCAGTGGAGGCGCTGCCCAGGATGATGGCGGAACTAGTGGCCATGCATCAAGAGCAGGCAGCGGTGCATCGCCAGCAGTTGGAACAGCTGCGGGACCAGTCCGAGGACCACACGAAAGTGTTGGAAACACTGCCTGCATGGGGTCTTTCGTCTACACATTACTTTTAAGAAAAGTAACCAGTAAGGGGTAATACATAACTTTTTTTGAGTAACGACCCCAACACTGATTGCCACATATTTACTATTTAACAATATATATAACCTTAAGCCACATGTCCACATACTGACACAAATGGCTATCCTAATACACACACACACACACACACACACACACACACACACACACACACACACAAGATCTTTCTTTTAACTTTTAAGTTTGAGCACAACTGACGCATAGTGCGGGTGGGGCGCTGCTGACTTCAACTGAGGACATAGTCAGGCGGTGGAAGGAATACTTCGAGGACCTCCTTAATCCCACTGACACATCTTCTGTAGAGGAAGCAGAGTCTGGGGATGAGGGGGACGACTCACCCATCACTGGGGGAGAGGTCACTGAGGTAGTTAAACAACTTCTTGGTGGCAGGGCCCCTGGGGTGGATGAGGTTCGCCCTGAGTTCCTGAAGGCTCTGGATGTTGTGGGGCTGTCTTGGTTGACACGCCTCTACAATGTCACGTGGAGATCTGGGGCGGTACCTCTGGATTGGCAGACCGGAATGGTGGTCCCCATCTTTAA
>VUQS01069528.1:0-23296 GCA_015108495.1 Heterochromis multidens
CCTTAGTTACGCTGCAATAGGTTTAGGCTGCTGGGGGTTTCCCATGATACACTGACCGTTTCTCTTTCTCTCACCTCTGTTCACTCACCATGTGTTTTTACACCTTTCTGCATTTAATGAGTTATTATTAATCTCTGGCTCTCTTCCACAGCATGTCTTTCTCCCTCACCCCCAACCGGTCGCGGCGGATGGCTGCCCCTCCCTGAGCCTGGTTCCGCCGGAGGTTTCTTCCTGTTAAAAGGGAGTTTTTCCTTCCCACTGTTGCCAAGTGCTTGCTCATAGGGGGTCGTTTGATTGTTGGGGTTTTTCTCTATATTATTGTTGGGTCTTTACCTTACGATATAAAGCGCCTTGAGGCAACTTTTGTTGTGATTTGGCGCTATATAAATAAAATTGGATTGAATTGAATAACTAATTTCCCCCTCCATGACAACTGCACATATGGTAATTTTCTATATGAGTCACCCATTTAAATTTTGTTAAGGCTTAAAGTTTGCATTACTAGAGGAGTGGCTGCTTTGACTGACAGATGAGCACACAGGCAGATATATTTAATAGCTGTCTGCCAGCTAATCTGAGTCACCAATCTGGATCTCTTTACCTTTTTTGTGATTTTGGTGCCCTTTAGAGAACTTTTATGCACCTATCTGTGTGGTCAGTTCTTTTAACATTACTGTCCAAGAAGCATGTGTTCAGGTGTTTGTGGTGGGTGACAAGTATAGTTTCAACTATATGTTAGCACTAATTAACAGGTATCTCTATGTCTGTGCGATGCACATACAGTCTATGAATGCACCTTGCTAAGCTGGCAAGCTGGCATTAGCCATAGACTGCAGGTGTTAGCTGATCACAGTCTGGTCTAAATATGGTCTAAATATGCTTCTGAGAATTGAACTAATTCTATGGAACAAATGATGCCCCAGCCTGAGAACAAAATGCTGGAAGCTCAGCAAAAAAAGAAAATAGAAGAATGGTAGTGACTGATCTAAAATGCTCCTGTGCTGGTAGAATGTAGTTAGTTGTTTGTCCCCTAGTTGTGGCACACAGTGGAAGCAGTATATACCCAATGTGGACAGCAACAGAGGATTGAGCTCCAGAGCTTTAATCCAATGATTCAGCACTGGATTACAGCTCTGGAGATCTGGAGAAATGCCACAATAAAGATCTTCAGTCTATTAGTCTCATCTATTTTGTGCATATTAAACTGAAAAGGCTTTTAGAAATATGCACCTTTACAATTAATAGTGTTTTTACTAGCATGCTGCAGCTTTAACACTGACAAACACATTTTCTCTGCTTCTTCTAGTAGTCTTGTTATCATGGTGGAAAAGGAATAAAACAAAGGAACTTATCCATAGTCTCAGAGTCCTAAAGCCAGGTTAGAGTTCAGTGCTAAGAGCAAAGTGTACCTGAACAAGGCAGATGGCAGGAAGAAAAAGAAAAGACTTGTTTACCTTTCCTCCCCTTCTGGGTGGAGGGGGATTCATTAGCTGCTGTGTAAATCAATCTGCTTCTTCTTAAAGGCCTGTCAATTTAACCCTGATGTCTGGCAGCCTGACATCGCTCACTGGATATTTAACTTGAAAGCCAATTAATCATCATGATTAATTCACTCACAAACCTCATGGAACTGGCTGCTTTTACCTTGTGAGGGAAAAGAGTCCTCCGGACTTGAAAAGAGAGAGAAATGAGAACTATTCAGTGTCTCACAGCTCCAATCACTCTTGATCAGCTTCTCGATACACAGTTTCAGCTGCAACTCCAACTCCACTTTCTTCTCTGCAGCAGCACTGCCATCACAAAACTAAAGCTCCATCCATTTCTACACAAAAAAAACTTTTAGCAAAAACAAATCCACGGTCCATGATCACAGAGTAATGCTTGTAATTGGGTTTGCATTTAAAATCTATAATGTTAACACAGGTTTGAACTGTGAATATAAATTTGATTGCACATATAATTAACTCCACTTTAGTGAGAAACCAGTGCCATGTGCTGCCTAGCTAATATTTTCCTAGCTTAACTTAATATTTCTCTTTCTCTTTTTCTTTCCGAAACGGAAGAATTAAACATTAGGAAAGTGGAGTGTGAATATGTTTTCCATTCAGTACTTTATCATTATCTCAGCTGAGGTAATGGAAATGACCTAAATGTGTGCAGAGTTACTGAGGAAGATGGTTCTGCTATCAGCGAAGGAAAAGATGATTTCCCTCTTCTTCAATAATCTAGTATTTCCTCTGCTAATTCACAGGTGCATAGGAGAATTTAATCAATTCCCTCAGTTGCAGCAGTGAGTGAAATTTATCTGGTTTCATAGTAGCGCTATAGACCTAAGTTTACAATAAAACTGGAGAGCAACAATATTAACAGCACAAGAAAAACATATCAGATTTTCACTTGATCTTGACTTCTCTTGATCTTCCATTGTGACTGGTCAAAGATGACTGAAGAATGAAGCAATGGAGTGAAAGGCCGGATGATTCATGACTAACACACTGCCTGTTTCAGCTGCTGCTGGCAAGCAGGAGATCAATAAATCAATCAATCATATCCCGCCTGAGCATAGAGATCCTCTGAGAGAAAATTCTTTAGCTGCAGTCTAATTACTTTTGAAGCAGCAGATGATCACCGTCATCATGGAGTCTAAGAGTAAAAGCTGACAGCTCTATTCAGACTCAGCACATTTTCACCCAGTCTGTACACCTACGCAAAAGGCAAAGGGGTTCTTGTGTGCTGGAGCATCTGTTCAACACATGTCACAACTTTAAATCCTGCCCGAGGTACACATAGCGGTTGGGCTGAGCAGTCTTTTAGCTACTCCTAAAATCGAGACGCAGTTACCAGCATGTGATGTATTGTTGAGACTGTACAGATATTATAGCCCCAGCTTAATCTTTTTAGATTTGTTCAGTTCACTATTTTTGCATCATGGTTCAAACTAACAATGTCTGTGCAGCTAAAGCCTGGTATACCTTAAAATTGTGCCCAAGAACATTTAAAAACATATAGAGAAGATGAGCCATGCCACTGCAACATTATTGTGTTACAATAAAGGCAATCGCTGTCCTACAAAAGCTGTCTGACTGCTATAAAAATTCACTTGGGTGTGTCAATCCTGAGCTGAAACTATTCCTGCTTAAATGTGCAGTTTATTCTTGTTATGGAGCAAAGCTTACTAAAAACTAGAGATGTACATTTGTAAGCCTCCTTTTCAAATGAGACCATGTATTTATGACCTTATAAATATATATTTTAAAAATATATTTAAGTAGTCAGTAGGAGCCGATGACCACGCTGTACCAAAGATGGGTGAAAAAGTTAGACATTACTGAGAGAGAAAGAGAATCATATCCCATGTCTTTAATTGCTGTAAGGGCAAACAGGTTTAAACACACAGCCCATAAGAAAATACACTTCTCCATCAGAAAATCATCCAACAGGTTAGCTGTTATTACACCTAGAGTGGTGTTTCAAAGTTTAGCAAGTTCTGTTGGTTGACTGTGTGAATAAGTCCATGTGCCTTGGTTGTCATGATCCCAGGGGTTTTTTTTTGTACTTCTGTTTATTATTAGGTTTTGGATTTTGTGATTATTTTGAGCTTTTGAGCTTCATTTTCATGCTTTGAGTTTTTGAGTTTCTTGTACAAGTTTAGTATAGTTTATGTATAGTAGTGCTGTCTTCCCCTTGTCCTTTGTCAGATTGTCTGTTACTCTTCCTTGTGAGTGTTCCTGCATGGATTCTGTTTGTTGTTTCTTTTGGATTTTTGGATGGATTTGTTTTGGACTTTCCACCAATGAAGTTGTGTTTTTGTTTAAGAAGTCTGCATTTGTGTCCTTATCCTGCAATTCCCTGACACTGGTGTTGTCAAGATTAGAGGGCGTGGTATGTGGTATTAGTGACCTGCAAAATTTAATTTCTAATCTTGTCCATCCTGGTCACACCCAGTGAAAATCGTAGCATCTTCAGCTCTGCCACCTCCAGCTCATCCTCCTGTCTGTTTGTTAGTGCCACCGTCTCCAAACCATACATCATAACAGGCCTCACTGACATCTTGTAAACCTTCCTTTTTATTCTTGTAACTATCTTTCTGTCATAAATCACCCCTGACACTCGTCTCCACCCACTCCACCCTGCCTGCACTCTCTTTGTCATCTCTTTTGTGCACTGTCTGTTGCTTTGGATGGCTGACCCCAGGTATTTAAACTCATCTACCTTCACTACCTCTACTCCTTGCAGCTCCACTGTTACACTTGTTTCCTTTTCATTCACACACATGTATTCTGTCTTGCTTCTTCTGACTCTCCAGAGCATACCTCCACCTCTCCAGGCTCTCCTCCACCTGCTCCCTAGTCTCAATACAGATCACAATGTCATCTGCAAACATCATAGTCCACGGAGACTCTTGCCTGACCTCATCTGTCAGCCTGTTTGAACCAGAAACACTCCAATCTGTTGCATCTGGAACATGTACAACAATTGTTTCTGACAGGAACAAACAAACAACATTGTTTAGTGGGATAAAAAAAATGCTGAATCTATAAACAACCTCACAAGGAAGTTTATCACATTAAAAAAAGAATGTCCTTGGTACTAATTGATGGTGCTGATTTTGCAAATAAAAACCAGTTTTTATTACCTCAAAGCATTTTTCAACAATTATGTGTCATAATTAAATCTTTCTTCATGCCACATCCAGAATAGCTACCTCTAAGAAGCTCCAATCCGAAGTTTTGGTCTGATACAGAACAACTTATCTTCACAGTTCTGTAAGAACTTGATCAATCACATTAGAGCTGTTTTAATTAACTTATCCACCTCTCTTGCTAGACCAAACAACACACATATACACAACACACACAAACTTCATGCAACCTCCCACTGAGCCATATTCTGCACCAAACTGTCCACCACGCCAAGCCCAGGCTCCTATTTGAAGAGCAGGACATGAAAGCAACTGCTGGCCCTCCACGTGGGCTTGTATCGGATCTTAATTAAAAAGCCTTGCATATTATTTTCTGTAACAAAGGGAAATTTGGGGGTTCATTTAAATCCAATTAGGCCTGTGCTGATGCCTCAGGAGATGAGCAAGTAATTGCTGTTTGAACACGAAGGTCTTTGTTCTGGGCTCCTGTAGATTGATAAAGGCAATAAGCACACAATGTGGAGCGACTGGAGATGGGACAGGGCTGTGAACTTACAATATGAAGTCTTGAACACACAGGGACCTCCTAACAAGACAATTAGTAGCATGGAAATTGTTCCTTGTTTTGTGCAGAAAAAAATGTGATTGAGCCCCCTGTGCTGCAGGTGTTACTGAAAAGATCAGTTGAGTTAATTGCCTTAGTCATTACTGCCTTATACCACATGCAGTGAGCCTTAGCATAATCAAAGTGCAGCCTGTGAGTGTGTAATTTCACTAAGTGAAACAAATTTTCTCTTTTAATGTGGCCATCATCTGTTTTACCTAACAAATTCATTTAACATTACCGTCATTTCTTAAAGACTCAGGCGTTCCCTTCACTTGGCCCAGGTTGGTGGTGGTGGTAGCAATCAATAACCCACCCATACTACCGAACCACCCCCCACACAAACATAGACACCCACACAGAGCAACTCACAGCATTCTTTAAAAGAAAAACACATACACGCTGAATTCATGCAGGGAAGAACCTTGCTTTGTCTTTAGTAACCTGACCTCTTGTACAATCACACAACATATGCTGCACGTATACTCAGACACAGGCAAGGAGCATGTCCTTCTACCCTTACTCGATCTCATGGTCTATAGAGTGTGTTTAACTGCCATAAAAAAATTCGACCAGCATTAAAGAACAGTTTCAAGTATTACTAAACATGCATATGCTTTCTTGACAAAATTAGATTACATGATTGATACCAGTCGTGTGTCTCTTGGTATAGTGCCGTGACCTCATATGAAAGACAGATGCTGTTGTTTGGCACCAGTGAGCTGTAAAAATGGATATTAAAGAAGCGTGTCTTTAGGCAGAATTAGGTGAAAAAAATGTGGCATTTTTTTTAAACTCTTGATTAAAGAAAACAGAATTAATAAACCCTATAGAGTTTAAACTATGTTAAAAAAAATAAATAAATAAATAAAATAACACTTAAGAAAAATGAGACCTCACAGTAAGCTCCCACCCTCTCTCTCACTCACCCACTACTTTATGCCCTCTCAGCCTCACCTGCATTTATCTTACCACCTACCTCGGTAAGGAAAGGGTGATCAGAAGTCAACCAATACAAATAATAAAAAATTAAAGCTGAGCCTGATTTCTGCGAACATCCACTTTCTTATTTGTGGCTCAGGTAGGAGAGCGGGTCATCTACCAATTGGAAGGTCAGCGGATCGATCCCTGGCTCCTCCAGTCCATATGTAGAAGTATCCTTGGGCAAGATACTGAACCCCAAGTTGCCCCAAATGCATCCGTGTGAGTGTGACTGTGAGTGTTAGCTAGCAGAGCTTAGGCATAGATAAAAGCGCTGTATAAATGTGATTGGGTGAGTGAGACTTGCTAGAATTTTAACAAGAACCAGGAAGAGAGAGCATATCACTCCAATTCTCAGCTCCCAGCACTGGTTTCCAGTAAAATACAGAATTGAATTTAAAGTATTACTGATTGTTTATAAATCATTAAATGGCTTAAAACTTCCTAAATATATATCTAATATATTTAATAGATGCAAACTCTGTAGGTCTCCAAGGTCTGCAAGATCTCGTCACCTAGGAGTGCACACATCTGAAACTAAACAGGGTGATAAGGCATTTAGCCGCTATACTGCCCATAGCTGAAACCAACTATTTTTTTTTAAAAAAAGCTAAAACCAGCTTTATTCACAATTGCTTTTAGCTAACCAGGTAGCTGTACCATCATTGTAATTATTGTTGTTTTTATTGTTGTTTTTTTGTTGTTGTTGTTGCTGTTATTATTACTATTGGTATTATCTCTGCCTTTTTTTCTTCTTTTCTTCTTTTATTTTTGGTTTTAATTTTGTAAATCACCTTGGATGACTGTAGTGTTTGAAAAAAGCTATATAAATAAACTTGCCTTGCCTTGTAGTAGAAAGCGCTTTGAGTGCTCATTTTGAGTAGAAAGGCACTATATAAGTACCAGTCCATTTACCATTTCCTGTCATCTAAATATTAAACAGAATGTCAAGGCTCTCCTGTTCTCCCTTAACAAACCTGATACCAGGAGGGTAGCCCTTATTAGCATCAGATCTTCGAGGAAAAGATGAATAGAAATCCAATTGAATGGCTGTATCATAATTCCATGATGCCAAAATAAACAACAGAAATGGGCAATTTGATTAATAATCAAGCACATTACTGATAATTAATCAAATAGGAACATACCACAGACCACCTAAGCTAGTCTGCAATGCCCAAGTACCAAGTTGCACTTTTAAAATATATATAGAAACAAAACAATAACATAAATAAGCTACACAATAAGAAACAAATAACTCAGAACAGAAAGTGCAGTATAATGAAGTACCACAAAACAGCCTTATCTAAACTCTCAGTCTGGATGAGGTAAAAATCTCAAAAAGCCTCAAACAAGTAATCACATGACACACTGTAGTATGAGAGCTGAAGGAATCAGCATACTGCAACTGAGTGAGAGCAATTTGTTGAAGTATCTTCCTCTGAAGTGTGCTAACTAAGGATGTAAAAGCTGCTTGATGCTGTGATCCATCACCATGTCGGTGCTTGTGTATGTCTGTTTAATGCATGGTCTTGTAATTAAATTACCAAATCAATAGCACTGAGCAGCTAGTAACCTTACAAGTGCCTCTTAATGTGGAGAAAAGATTCTTACCTCTTTGTGCTCTCACCCTTTCTCTCTCTCTTTGTCTCTCAGCTCTGAGACTGTGAACACATCTTGTGGGGGAAGTTGCACTCAAGTTAAACCTCTTTGCCTATTTTAACACCCCCTCATTCCTGCCGGGCTCTCTGAAGATGTTCCTTTTGGCTCAGGTAGGGTGTCAGGGAGAAAGGGAGCAAAGCCAGCCACCAAAGTATTGTGTTCAGGTCACATCTGGGCAGGTCAGAGGTCACACGATAAAGGTTAAAGGGCAGTTTTCTGGCTTTGGGCCAAGGTCAAGGTGGCAGAGGTCAGTGTCTTAGTTTTAGCCTCCTCCTGCCCTTGGCCTTGTGCAGATCAATATGAGCAGGTTCTCCGTTTGCCTGGATCAAACGATCGATGACATATTTACATTCAGCCACTCGACACAAATCGCACTATGCCCACGTTTCCCACCCCTGCAATCCACTGCCTGTTCTCTCTGTCATTCTTCTCTCTGTCTCCTGTTTCTTTTTATTTGTTGTTTTCAGGTGGAGGCTGACTTGTAATTTCAGTGCAGTTTAATTTAGTTAAGGTTTTAGAGATCAACAGTTTGATACAGTGCCCTCCTCAGGTTAAAGGCTGGGATATGAGTGTGTGGCATTCCCCTCATTTCTTTAATGTCCTTTCTTTAGTGTCTCACATTGGTTTTCAGGAAGAAACTCATATGAAATGTTTTGAATTATTCTAATTTAGCTGAAAATCTGTTTGACTGCTCATTAACACAGATACAGTCATGGTAACAAGAAAGTACATCCTCTTTCACTTCTAAGGTTTTACATATCAGGACATACTAAAAATACCTAGTCATTTCCAGGTCTTATAATTAGGTAAATACAATATCATTTTTTATTTAACAAAAAACTAAGTCAAAATGAAGAAGCAGTGTGTGAAAAACTAAGCACAACCCAGGAGCTTGTAGAACCACCTTGAACAGTTAAACCTTGAATTAATTGTTTCCTGTATGACTTTATCAGTCTCTCACATTGTTGTGGAGGAATTTGTGGGAATTTGTTTATGCACAATTCTCTTGAGGTCTCACCACAGCATTTCAATCACATTGAGGTCTGGACTTTTGCTGGGCCATTGCAGCACCTTGATTCTTTTCTTTTTCAGCTGTTCTGTTGTACATTTGCTGCTGTGCTTGGGATCATTGTCCTGTTGCATGGCCCAGTTTCAGCCAAGCTTTATCTCTAAGACAGATGGCCTCACATTTGACTCTAGAATACTTTGGTATGCAGAGGAGTTCATGGTCGACTCAAAGACTGCAAGGTGTCCAGGTCCTGTGGCTGCAAAACAAGCCTAAATCATCACCCCTCCACCACCGTGCTTGACAGGTGGTATTTGTGCTGATATGCTGTGTTTGGTTTTCTCCAAATGTGGTGCTGTGCATTAGGGTCAGACATCTCCACTTTAGTTTTGTCTGTCCAAAGGATATTGTTCCAGAAGTCTTGTGGTTTGTTAGGATGCACTTTTGCAAACCTAAACTGTACTGCCATGTTCTTTTAAGAGAGAAGAGGCGTTGTCCTGATAACCCTTCCAAACAAGCCATAATTTTTCAGTCTTTTTCTAATTGTACTGTCATGAACTTTAACATTTACATGCTAACTGAGGTCTGTAGAGTCTGAGATGTAGCTCTTGGGGGGGTTTGCAATTTCTCTGAGCATTGCACGGTCTGACCTTGGGAAGAATACGTCCACTCCTGAAAAGAATGCTCCAGACCAACAAACCAAAACTTCTGCTTTTATAGAAGCGCTCACACTCGATGATGATCAGCTAATCAAGTGCATTTGATTAGTAGCACCTGGCTGCCTAAAAATCTTAAAATGGACTCATCCTAAAGTTTCAGGATGTGTTTGTACAGAATGATGAGTTAAAAAAATGTGAGTTAAAACTGAGCACAATGAATATTTTAAATCTAACAATGTATTATTTGTTTTTAACAGCCTGTGTTGATTAGATTTCCTCTATCACTTTTTCTCTAGGTTGTTGTTCTTCCCTGTCTTCACCCCCAACTTTCACCATTTGCTACTGCTATCATGAACCTCTCTCCGTCCTCTGCAGCTTCTCAGTGACATGGGACATTTAGACAAACTGGAGCTATGTTGTTTGGACAGTGTTTCCTATTAAATGGTCCTTCCTTTATATTCACACATGGTGCATTTCCAGTCCCAGAGCAATTATACACATGGCTACACTTGGAGCTAAAGGAACAGGCTGAATCTTTATCACCAGCCAAAGAGCAGCAGCGCTGTGCCTTCTACTGAGTCGCCAGCTTTCTGTGCTTGTGACTCCATTCACAGTCAAAGAAGAGGGGATATTATTTTATTCTAATCAAATGACCGGGATTCGCAGAATAAAAGTTAACATAGACCTCAATTAGCATTTTACATTCTTTGCAAAGTTACTCCACTGACGGAGTCAAAATCATTTTTCACCACAGCTCAGTTGGTTAAGTTCAATAACATCACCTTATAGAAGGACAATGACAAAAGGACAGTTTTCATACCAAGTCCTCACAGTACCTCTGGGTCAGCCCTTTGCCTCACTAGCATTTGTAAGTTAGCACACCATTTCATCTGAGCATTTATCAGCCTTTCAGGGAGCATTCACAGGCTTTACTAACCGTATTCTTACATAAACTGCCATCTATTGCACCGCTTATCATGCAGTATCAGTCAACATTATCTAAGACTTACTGGAAATGGTATTTGCAGATTACCTTAAAAAATTCAGTAGTCCAAGGTCATTATTTAGTTGTTTCTATGATTTTGGTTTGATTGTTTCTGGTTATCTCACTTCTGGAATATAACTTGTATATTCCTGCTTTATTCAGGTCTCTATAGGGACATATCACATGCTTCTCATAGTTCCTGATGGGTTAAAATAACCCAATGTTCATGCGCCTCTATCTTAATTTGGTGCTTCTGATTGGCCTTCTGTATTAGGAGCATGAATTTGATAATAAAACCATTCATTGAAATTCTCTAAATATGGTTTAGCAGCCTATATTGCATCTAATGTGCAGCACATCATTATTTAATGGTCTCCAGAGGAAAGAAAAACTTGAAATGAGTGACATTGCCCTTTAACAGTCATTCCTTCCTGATATTTCCAGGTCTAAGTAGTGTCAGAAAATCTGGCAGTAGCTAAGATGAAGGCAGGACTTTTGAAGACGAGGAAAGATGTTTGAACCTGCTCCCTCTTTTCAGTGTCCCAGTGGGGAGTGTATATGAGAAGGCAAGTCATGTATTATTTACAGTCAAAGCCGACTTTGTGCTTGATCAGAGCTTGATTGAGAGGATCTCTGACTGGTTTTTTCCCCTCAGTGTAAAAATGTGAACGTCTGCTCACAAATGAAGGTGAACTTATGACCTACACACAAAACTCAGCCTACACCTCCATACACCGATTGCAAAGTGCAGGACATGCGTTACACTCCTCTACTGTCATGTACACGGACAGGCTGTGTCATTAGAATACTTCAAAAACATTGCTCTAATATACATCATTTACCAGACAGCTGTGGAATAACCTGCAGCCCGTGTGGAGGTGTTTTAAGCACTAATAGACCCAAGCATATGAGCAGTGGTAATGTGTCAGTACCAGGGGGACCGGTGTTTTAGCCGACCTCTAATTAAAGCAGAAACTCCAGGCACTGCGCTCTTTACCGTTCAGCAAACGAGCCATAGCTGATATGCTCTTTAAGTCATTAGCAGCTCTGATTTGTCGCCACACCACCTTGTTAACAGAACAGGTCATCATAATCCCACAACGCCATGCTCGGGTGTAAAGTAATTCCTCGAGGAGTCTTTTATCAAATTACTGTACTGAAAAAATATTCATGTTTCTGCATTGGTCATTGTACAATATGCATATGTGCATTTTTAATAAAACAATTGAGAAAAAGGATTAAACTAGGCATTAGTATTTACTGGGTAGCAATCCATAAATCCAAACTAGGTGGTTCTTCTCTTATATTTGAACCCCAACATGTTCTGAGACAAAAGCTCATCAGAAAACGTCTCATCAAGGGATTGGTTCAGGTGGTGCAGTATTATCAGGAATGATCAATTCTCGGGAATACTGATGATGTGTCATTTATATCAGCTCATCATTTATACTCTGAATGTGCAAAATATTGGCCAGATGCAAGCCCTCTGTACGCGACAGAGTGACTGTTGGTCAGCCACAGAAAATAAAAAGGAAATCAATACAAGAAAGTGGCTTTCACCTTGATTCATCTAATCAGTGTTCTTGGTAAAAAAAAAAATATTGCACTTAGTCTAAAAGGAAAAGCAGTCTTTCCCTACTGCAGTTTTCCATCCCCATAACATTTTTTTTTTTTGCATCAGTTAAGCTTTTAAAAGTTTTTATCTCTTAATTTTGCAGGCATGTTCAGCTGGAGCCTTTCTGTGTGTAGTGTGCATGTTTCACACGTCTTCCTCTAAGAGCAGCAGTCTTCTGGGATGTAGGTTGCTAAGTGTGAAAGCGTGAAACGCTTCAAGGTATGGATGGTTTTTGATTTGCATTTTTAAAAAGCATTAGGACGATAATCCTTTGTTAGTTGTCGTATCCAAAATTTAATGCCATAACTTTGTAAGAGTTCTCAAAGTAAAAATCTATTTAAAAAGTGTGATGAGCAACAAAAGTCCAACTTGAATCCAAAGCCATTAAAAGAACTCGCAGCAAAGGTTCCTTTAGTTTTATCTGTCACATAATGTGTGATCAACAAGTGCAACATAAATGCATTTTACACAAAGGGTCTTGTGGAATACTACTGCACATTTAAAATTTTTTAAAAGTGAAACCTTCTTAGGCTCTAGAGGGCGCTGCATTAATTTGTCAGAAAACTGTCCAAGTGATATAGTTGAGCCATAGTTGGGGCTAAATTTAGACAAGTAAAAACAAAACTGTGGGTTTGTGGAATAAAAAGAAGTGGGATTACAGACTTCTGTCACTGATTCCTAATCTCTCTCAGTGGCTAACAGCCTTAGGCTAAGCCACTAACAGAACTGTAACTAAAATCCCCATAGATTGTATTTAAAAGATGGACAGAACCTCAGTGATGTCATCCATTAGGGGAGGAGCATTTTGGCATTTTGGTACTACCTGTCTTTTTTTTTTTTTTTTAAGTGACTATAACGCCAGCAAGATTGATTAGCATTACTTTACACATGTTTGTCAGAAAAAAAATTCTCCTTAAGGCACTAACATCATGGACAAATATGGGTGACAGATCCAGTTTAGCTGTTTGAATTTCCTGAGGTGAAGCCAGACAGCTAATGGTGTTAGTACCCGCCTGTCACTAAGAGTGGCCACACTTTAAGTCTGAATATAAGTGGTTGAGTTAAATAATGACACCCCCCCCCCTTTGTCACGAAATTGTCACAAATGAGGAAATTAGCTATAGAGACCAAAACCATTCTTTATAACAGGCTGTAGACATGTTTATTTCTGCTGTAAAGTAGGGCATTTCATTTTGGACATCTATAGAGATCGGCTCAGAGGCTGTTTCAAGTGGACACTCGAGAAACTGCAATTTGAAGCATGCTGGATTCATTATTAGAGCTTGCTCATACTGGTGGATTAACCATTATAAAAACATACAAAAATGATTTTGGTAATCACCAGTATTTTTAATTTAGGGCAGCTGTGGCATAAACTTTACATTGGGTGGTTAAGCACTGTATTAATTTCTAAACCTGTCTATCCTGGTTACCATACAATAAAAATACCTCCCCTGTCCCTTACCGTACAGTCTGTTAGCTTGGCTGCCTCAGTTTGTCTGAATGAATAAAGAATGACTACAAAAATGTAGTGACATGTTTCTTATAACTGTGTTCATGTCTGAACATAAATGGAGGCCACTTAGTAATTCTGTTTGAGAGTAAATAGACTTCTCCTTAAGATCAGCTGAGCCTTATAGCTTGATGACATTATTGTAACAACCAACTTGGTTTAAAGCCATCCTGTTTATTCTCCTCTTTTTACCACAGCTCACAGATCATCAGTGAACCATGAAAAAGAGACAAATGCTGCTACACCAGGCAGGCTGTATTTGAATAACAAATTTAAACAAAAAGCAGGTTACCTTCAAGCTACACTGTACATTGATTCAGTGTTAAATATGCATTCAGAAGATTTATTGTCCTGCTTCAATAGCTCTGGGAAGTTGGACAAACGCCACCAGAAGATGGTTTATCCTGCCTCTCACCCCCCCTCGTTCTTGTCAACGCTCAAATCTACAATCAAGATAATCCATCACTGTGCCACATATTGCAAAAAAAGATATTAAACTCACTGTGAATGTATTCTCAGGGACTGAAATAAGAATAAAATGCTGCTTAAGCACTTAGTGAAGGTTAAAAAAGGAGAAGACTGCATGTGCAACACCTTAAAACTTAACATATATTTATTCCTATTATATATGTATCCATATTATCAACTTAATCAGAACCAGATGCTTATTTTACTCAAAATAATTGCACATAAATATTTTCAAGAATTAATTGTTATTGTAACAAAGCAGAAAAAAATAATTCATTTAAAATCATTGAGAAATTCAAATTCAAAAATGTGGAACAGGCAGATCAATACAGCAAGCAAATAGGGTGATTAAGCAATCATAAATTTCATTCTATATCTCAATATTAAAATCATCTGGGTAACTCATCATATCTCAAATAAAAAATCTTTCTGCATTCACTATAAAATAAAGTAAAATCAAGAGATACATCAGGATAATGTGTTCTGCAAAGATCACGGCTGCTAAATAAATTAATTAATAGGAAATATGTGGGAACAGATGGAAGTGCAGCAAAGGAAGAGTTAAAACTAAAAGGGATAACAAGTGGGTGCTCAATGGAAGTATCTTCAAAGCAAATACACAAAATGCTTGTTGGTGTGTTTGCAGTGTTACATTCCCTTAAATGAATGTAAAGAGTATACGTCACAGGTAGAAACATGGGCATGATTATGAATTATTTTGTTTCCTTTTTTTAAAGCCAGTAGCAGTAAAGATCATTTCAGATATTTTCCACTGGTAACTAATAATTCAACTGCTAGAGAATAATCTTAAATCCCTTTTTTTGTAACTGAGGTTATGGGAGAACCTGGTGTACTGCAAATTGGATTCATGTTAGTTTAAGACAAGCAGACTAACCAGAAAGCCAGTGATTTAATCTCTGCCTTGTCAAGTCTGTAAGACAAGAAACTGAACCCAAAAACTGCTCCTGATCAGTATTTCTGTGTGTGCATGACAGGAAAGGCTGTCACACTATGAGTGTGTGTGTGAATGCATGGATGTAAACTCCTTTGAGTCCTTTGACAGAGTGATAGATAGATAGATAGATAGATAGATAGATAGATAGATAGATTTCGACAGGTAGCATGTTACATAACATAGACTATTGCAGGATTGCATTGGCAAATTATTTCCCAGTCATACTGTGAAAACCCTTCTCATTTTTCCAGTTTGTGTGCAGATGCCAAGGCCTTCTCAGAAGGCTGTTGTCAAGGGCAACCCGTTCAGCCCCTCTGTCTGCTGAACAGATGCCCCTTTGGTCGTCCCAGAGGCTCAGATGTCACCATGCCAACTAGCAGGTGTCGTGTGTGCCAGTGGGCAAGAGACTGGCATGACATCTTTTGCTGAGTGTGGAGGAGCACAGCAGGGACTGGACAGGATTTACACACAGGCTAATACAAAGAGGACGAAAGTTAGTGCAATGAAAGCAAAAAGTCACTATGAGAACTCTTTGCGGATCTGATATCTTGTGTTGTTCTTTTCTTATTTTTGTTTTCTGGTATCTTTCCACTCACTTTATGGCAAATGGCTTTGAAGCACATTTGATTTTGTCTGTGGGGTTTGTCTGTGTTTTATGTCCAAAGACATGCATGTTAGGTTAATGTGAGACCCTGGATGAAAGGTAGATAAACTGGCTAAAGTGTATAGACTAAAGCACTGAATGAATGTATGGTTAAATGTGGCTTTTAGTTTAAAGCTCTTTGAGTTGTCAGTAAGACTAGAAAAGCATTATGTAATGCCAGCCCATTTCCATTAACCTATCAGCAGTGGCATATATATAAACACGGCTGTGTTAAAAAGGCAGTGTACACAATAAATGAGCTGTCACAGGTGCAACACATCAGTATCATAAAAACGTGTCCAATGCGCCACCTTTTCTGTTTTAAAAAGTTTTGCTGCACTTTATCTGGGCTGAATGCAGCACTACTTTTTTATTTCAGATCCTTCACTTCCTGTCCTTGTTTGTTTCCCACTTTTGTGATTGCTATGCTGCACCTTAGTTTAATTGTCCTCTCTTTGTGTGTTGTAGGCTATATACAGTATGTAGCCCGTGTGTTTCCAGTCGCCACACTGTCTTCTTACCACATGTCAAGCATTCCAGCATTTCTTCTCTCGTTTTAGCCTCCAACTCTGGCCCGCTCTATCTGTTCTCCTGGTTTTTGCCTCTGCCTGCTCCCTCTGGTTTTGTTTGACCTATTTGATTTAGAGTCAGTGCACTGAACCTTTCCTTGTCCAAGTGGAGTTTGAGAGTTTTTTAACTTTTACCTGGTCTCCAGAATCATGTGCTTGAATCCCCCGTCTGTGTTGTTTTCAGTACAGCAGTTACACCCCTGGGAGTAACTGTTTATCTTCCACAGGATCGTTCTCACTAGAAGTCCTTACTGTACCCTAATGCAGCTGTGTCACAAACATGCACTGATGTAATCAGCCTAAGGTACAGTATGTTCACTTTATTCATTATTGCCTGAATACATCCTTCACTTGCTGAAGGTACTAAGATTTACACAAAAAAGTTTCATACTACACCATTACTGTTTGGCTTTTGATCATATTGGCAGCAAAAGGAAATCTGAGGGAAGTCAGAACCTGTCGATGACAGTAAGAAGAAGTGCCAACAAATAGTATCACAACTTTCTTTAAAGTTATTAGAGATTATTATTTGGGCTGTTGGTTTGTAACATGTGTGAATTATATTTATCCTTAAAATATCTCAGCTCATTAGCATAACTTTGCTGTTATCGTTAGAGATTTCTTTGCAATGCACATCCAAATCAATATGAGTTCAGTGGATGCAGACTTTTTTCCTTCTGTTTTATTAGTTATAGCACCCCTTTCAGTGCTTTTATCATATCAAATTAGCATGCCGAGTCTTAACATTTATACACATGAGCCACATTTCAAACTGCAGTATGAAGTCATTTATAAAAGTATTATCTGTTTGTGACAGAAAAACAATATTGGCTACCACAACTATCTACATAGATTAATAGGCCACTGAGGATTTTTCAAATGTCCTTTTCTTGGTAATCATTATTGAAATATAAGTGTTGTGCTATGTGCAATTATTCTCAAGTAAGGGGATGTAACATTTAAACTTTGCATTGTTTTTCAAATGCACACAAATTTAAATAGTTAGCATGCAAATTTTAAACATCAGTGCACAAGTCATCGTCCGTGTGTGTGTGGCTTCCAGAAAATGGTATCTGTGATTATTCATGTCATTCAGAAGAGTGATTAAATATTCCTTATACCCTCAGAGCAGCGAAACAAATGAACCACGGCTACGTTCTAACAGGAGCTGACAGATCTTTTAAATAATGTTTATTTATTGCTGGTAACATTTTTCAACCCACGTTTAGTCCCTCTGGCATGTGACCCCAACTGCCTCAAGCGGAGCAGTAGCTCCTCAGCTGGCATTTCCTTTTTGCTTTGTAAAACTTTGCAGAACTTTTTTGCTCTGTTTATCCAACTTCTTCCTAGTTCATCTTCAGATATGAATGAGAAACGAATACAGAGGAGGAGATAAAGGAAGGAGACTACATAAGATTGTACAAAAGTCATACAAACAGTAAAAAGCAAAGAAACGGGTTTAAAGTAGAGTATAAAATGTTAATTTTAAAGGTTCCACTATGACAGAAATAATGAAAACTTATTATGTTGCCAAAGTTTATACGATCACAGTCCTACAGCTGAGAAAGTTTTGCAGAGAGTAGATTTAATGACAGACTAAAAGAGATATGTTTTAAGTAATGAGAAGTATAAGGGCAAGTTAAATTGCAATTCAAGTGTATAAATTAATAAATGAATATATGAACATATTCATTAATCATCTGCATGGAGATACATTATTCACTGCTTTCTTCCCCCCTCCAACATCCATGCTAGGGATTCCATTATACTTTTATTAATACAAAGTCTTCTTTTACCATTGCAAAATCAAAGCACTACTCTCCCCATTCAACATTTTACTTTCAAGGAATGTCAGTCTTACTTGGGGTCAAAGGTATAATTTTGCAAGTTGAAACCGGTATAAAAGCACAGCAGCAGCCACAGGATGAGGACACACGTGAAGTCTGTTGGTTGCAGTAGTGAAGTAAGAGGACTGTAACTCTTACTCTCGCTTACAAAAGATTTGAAACTTCAGCTGAAAAAGGACTGTGTTTCAGACGAGTCGAACTAGGTGGCTACAAAATAGCAAAGGAAATCTGGAGGTAAGTTAATCAGCCTCTGTCCAAACTCAATATTTCTTACTGGACTGTAGTTTCTTTTTTGTTGCCTTCATTGTGGTGCTCTCTGTATGCCTTTTAATTCGTTCACTGTTTACTCTACTACTATTAAACTACAACATGTCTCAGGAATACTGCTTAAACTTACTTCAGCTAGAACACTGCACAATCAACCTTTCTTTACAGAGTTTAAGAACCCACATTCCCAGGTTTCAAACTTTTTAAAAAGCATTTCTTCTCCTAATCAAAGCCATACACACCTCCAGCAATACAAGGATATCCTGCTTTTGTCAGTTCGTCAGGTCGTTCTACCATAACTTCAGTGAGACATCACCCTCGTTGCTATCAAGACGTGACTCAAATGTCTGTACAGATGTAGTTCAAGCGTTATTAATAGGCCCGCGTTGGCATTGCTGTAATTTCAATATATAATTTTCATAAATGCTATACTAATGAAATGAGGTTGCCTATGAAGCAACATACATGAATGCACATGAAGAGGGGAACAAAGAGAGTTGAAGTCATTTGAATAGTTGCATTAGAATTGTATATTTATTTCTTCTATTAGATATGCTAAACAGTGCTTGTGCCTGCTATTTTCTGAATGTATTTAACCACACTGTGACATGCATAAGACTAACAGATATGACAGCCCCCTCTTGAAAGATGCCATTAATAAACATGTGTAACATTAAAACAGTCTCTGTGATTATAGTTCAAAACATTCAGGCTATCATGGGATTTAACCTGAGTGTGTATGGAAGGCTAAAACTGACAAAATTACTGGTAAGAACTATATAAATGATTCAATAAATAAATTAAAAGCCCCAAAATAATTTTTTTAAAAAGCATAAGCATATTTTAACTGATGTAACCATTCATAAACTGATACAGCTGTTTTTGTATTTATTTAGCCTTGTAAAAATTTATTTACTTTCTCTTTTAATTTTCCAAAATTTGTATTAATTTATTTGCTTTCAAGTTTATTTGTTCATGTTTCCTATTTTGTATTAGTTTCCATTTGCATTTCTCCCTTTATTTCCCCCAACTTCTCTATTTTCTTTTTGCACTTCTTAATGCATTTCAAATGATACTCCACAATTCATATGTGAGGATGTGCAGAGCAAAATGCTGTCAAAAAACTTTGCTATTTTTATCTTCTGCTACTTTATACAAATACTGCATTTATTTGCTGTTGTGGAGGGAATAAAAAATACAGGAAAACTTAAGAATAAATTTTATAGTGGAAAGAAGCTCACCTCCGTCTTTGAAAAAGCTCTTAAAGATCTTTACTGAAGGAAAGTCGTTTTATAATTTAAATAATTAGGAAATATAAATGTAATGTAAAATATAAAGCAAAAGAAGCTACATTTATTAACAAAAAAAAGAAAAAGAAATAATAAAGTATAAAGTATAAAACTAGTCACATTAGAAAGAGATAATATCATCTTCCACAGTGACATCTTGTTAACTCTGGTTTTGTCAAATACAGGAGGAAACAGATCTACTGTCCACACCGGGACAGATTTGATCCACACATCTCCCCCCCTCCAGTGACTTTGAAGCCCTGATGGCTGCCTCACCAAAGCGCAGTGTTACAACGCTGCATAAGAAATGATATGCAAGAGGTAGAATTGAATATTCATGACCAAATCCATCGGCTGTTTGCACTGTAGCATTAATTAATTGCTTGAGGGGAAGCTAAACCCAAATACAGAGCTGAACTCCTCGGCGCTGAAACACAGGATGCCCAAAGAACAAGAAAGTGATAAGTGCGTAACCAGTGAGTGCTAACACAGAATGGATCTTTCAAATAGCACAGGAATGTACTGAAGGATTTATTTAACAATTAACACAAGCCTATGACAATGTTTTAAGTAAAAAAATTGAATAAATTAAAAAAAAAAACAAAAACAAAAGGATGGTAAAGCTTCTGAGACTGAAATTACGGCTCTGATAGGTAACACAGTAAACCAAATCCCTCTTTGTTTAGGATGTGTGGTTACATATGTGCCATTAAAAATGTATGAATATTCATGTGTAAAGATGACTAAAGAGTCCCAATCATCTCCTACACAGTTGCTCTGGCAGTTAAAAGAGAGCCGCTGAGAGGAGTTTCACTGTGAAAGACATTAGCATGCCTTTGAAACAAGAGACCTTGTGTATGAACAAGGGCTATCCATACACACTTTGGAATGTAATTTATATGCACAAACTGAGGTGTGAGGCCAGAGGATGTTGGAGGGGCAGAAGGGATCCACTCAATACAGGTGTAGCTTTCACTGGCCAACAATGTAATAACCGTTTTTATACTGCCAGGGCCTCTTTACACATCGCTGAGTTCCTCTGAAGTTACAGACTCTATTGAAACAATCTCACTGAAAGAGAAATATCTGAGGTATACAGATAATTGGATGCTGTGCTTGTGCTTTCTTGTATCTCCTCTGTGATCTTTAAGGAATATGTTGCCTCATCACATAGATTTTTGCTTGACGTTTCAAGCCGCACACGGATAAATGTGTCGATTTTCAACTGTTTGTTTGACGACCCGAGTTACTTTTTGCGCCACCGCCACCGGTGACCTATGTGCTCAGCCCGCTGAATTATGCATGGTGATTATGCGACGTAGTCCTCTGAATTGTAAATTCTTACAATTATACAGCCCATTGTCTATTCATTATTTCAAAACGAATGGGAAATTATGTAAAACTATCTCTAAAGAGGAAAGCAGCGTGTAATATGACTTGCCATATTGTTCATGCAATTCAAATACTTTGCTTTTTCTGAGAGTTGAAAGTAATCAGATTTAAATGAAATCTGACTTGCATGTCATGTGGGATTGTGATACATTTGGAAGATAAGCTATGATAACTCTACTACGTGCCGTGAGGTGAAAGCACTCAGGCAAAGAGTGTTTTCCAATTAACTTAAACCTCCCTCAAGGTTAAATATACAAGTGTTGACTGAGAGACGAACTTATCTTCTTTTCTTGACCAGATGAGAAGAAGACCCGTCTCGCAATGTCTCTCTGCAGATTTTCTTTTCTGATCCCTTCACACACAAAAACATATAACAATATAACAGGCATAGAGGCTATCAGATCCAGCCTTTGTTGGAGGTTCTCTGCCCACAATACACAAACTCAACAAAACATTGCTAGCAGTCTAGACTCCAGGACCCCCAAACTGTGCAGCAAACTAACTTTTTTAAAACCTCTACAATAATTTTCTTTTCTTTTCTATTTTTTATTTTTACAATTACTGCTATGTCTATTCTCTTAAAGTCCTCCTTGTCTCAGCAGTGTGTTTCTTATTGTATCCTGTGATGTTTGAGCTTTGCTGTGCAGAACGCATGGAAATTCTTCTCTGCTCTCACCCTAAATCAGTTCATACTAATTACATGTTTCAAAAATCCTGTGGATACAGCTTTCCTCCACTGCGCTGAGAATTGACATTACACTGAATGCACCTTCTCTGCTTTACATGCATTTTAAAGCACACTCTTTTGCAGAACTATAAATACTACACACTATACTTTAGACTCAGATAAGGGTACAGGGAACACTTTCCATGCTGGTTAGTTCAAAACAGCATCTCATATGTGTGAATGTGCCTTCTTTATGATCTGTCCCACAAAGAAGGCAAGACCCCTGTCTGCTGCTGTGCTTTTGTTTGAGGGGTGTTTGGCTGTTGAGAAATACAAAAATGTCATTTTCACCCCTTATTTGTATTGATAGCATCTGACATCTATAATACTTTGCACATTTGCGTATTTAATACATGTATGACAAAGCTTAACAGCTATTCCTTAACTCTTTCCCCCTTGGACAACTACTAGGGGTAACCCCTGTTTCTCTTTTCCGAACAGAGTGGTTTCTGTCATATTTCAGGCCTGCTTCCAGAATAAAATCACTGGGTGTGCATCAGATTTTAGTGAGGGTGATATCTGCCTGTACAGTTTACTAGGGCTACCCTTGCAAAAACCTATTTTAATGGTCACCAAACCACACCTTTATTGATATACAGTTAGGTCCATAAATATTTGGACAGAGACAACTTTTTTCTATTTTTGGTTTTGTACATTACCACAATGAATTTTAAACAAAACAACTCAGATGTAGTTGAAGTGCAGACTTTCAGCTTTAATTCAGTGGGTTGAACAAAAAGATTGCATAAAAATGTGAGGAACTAAAGGTTTTTTTTTTTAATCACAATCCCTTCATTTCAGGGGCTCAAAAGTAATTGGACAAATTAAATAACTGGAAATAAAATGTTCATTTCTAAAGCCCTTTGCTGGCAATGACAGCCTGAAGTCTTGAACTCATGGACATCGCCAGATGCTGGGTTTCCTCCTTTTTAATGCTCTGCCAGGCTTTCAGTTGCTGTTTGTTTGTGGGCCTTTCTGTCCAAAGTTTAGTCTTCAACAAGTGAAATGATTCTGCGATCATCCACCACTGTTGTCTTCCATGGACGTCCAGGTCTTTTTGCGTTGCTGAGTTCACCAGTGCTTTCTTTCTTTCTCAGGATGTAACAAACTGTAGATTTTGCCACTCGTAATATTGTAGAAATTTCTCGGATGGGTTTTTTCTGTTTTCGCAGTTTGAGGGCGGCTTCTTTCACCTGCATGGAGAGCTCCTTTGACCGCATGTTGTCTGTTCACAGCAAAATCTTCCACATGCAAGCACCACACCTCAAATCAACTCCAGGCCTTTTATCTGCTTAACTGATAATGACATAACGAAGGACTTGCCCACACCTGCCCATGAAATAGCCTTTGAGTCAATTGTCCAATTACTTTTGAGCCCCTGAAATGAAGGGATTGTGTTAAAAAAATGCTTTTTTTATGCATTTTTATGATATTTTTTTTGTCACTTTTGCAAAAGAGATTTTAAATCTCAT